>RBNK01000040.1:0-52099 GCA_003990785.1 Endogone sp. FLAS-F59071 | reverse complement strand
CAAAAAAACCAGCTGGAGAATCAGAAACTTCACTTTTATCACTATTGAAGAGATTTGTATAAAAAATTAATAGGAATTCTTAATCCTAATAAAATTATTAAAGAAGAAGATATTTACTCATTATCAACTTTAGGAGATTTATTCTTCTTATCTAATACCCTAATCTCAGATAACTCTAAAGATATAGAACTCACTACAGGAGTTGAGACTAGAATACTTGAATTAATCAAATCTAAGATTTGATCCTCAACTCTAAAAGAATCTGAGTATCTATCAGAAAAATAGTTAATTAATCTACAAACTATTTTACTAAGAGCTATAAACTATTTTACTAAGAGCTATAAACAAAATAGCCACGAATACAGATACTAGTTATAAATTACAAACTATTATTGGTGAACAGCTATGAACAGCTGCAAACTATCCTAGAACTCTGCTAGAATAATATTGCAAACTATGAACTGGCTAGAACAGCCTGCAAACAGCCTGCAAACAGCCTATAAATATGGATACTAGTTATAGACTACAAACTGAAAATAGTTTTCTGATTTCTTTTAGAAGTCACTAGATTTTGAAACAGTTCTAATTATATAAGAAAATATAGTAGAAGAAAACTATCAGTGAATAGAGATACTTTAGGAAGATCTTTACTTATTATCTATTAGGATATAGTATTATATCTATATCAAGGTCTTTATCAATTGAGAGCAGCTAAGTAGCTACACTATTATCATTATTAGAATCCACCACATCTCAAGCTACAGAACTAGAAGTCAAGCCTAGGTTATAATATCAAGCTGTTTTCTTAGAATCTGTATCTCAAAACTATTAACTCAGAGGAGTCTTGTAAATAATCTTACTATTATTATCATTTCAGCAATGCTTATCAAGAACAGAAGGACTTAACAAAGAGCTGCTCAAGATTAGAGATTCAACATAATATATAGAAAGAGCTAGAAATACTAGAAGATTAAATAATATAACAAAGTTATATAAAAAGAAATCATTTGTAATTAAGCAAACTTTCAATTAATTACTAGAGCTCAAGTATTTGAAACAGTTTACTCATTAGTCTATAGGAGTTTTATAAATAATTTTATTACTATTGTTATTATCATCTCTACAATACTTGCTAAAAATAGAAAGACTCAAAGAAGGACTTAACTCCACAAAATTATCAAAAGTAACTAGATATTATTAGAACTGTAAAGTTATAGAAGAAAGAAGTAGTATATGATTTAGAATACTTTTGAAGTTCAAAGTTATAAGAAAAACAGAAACATCAGAACAACTCATTCTTATACTTATCAGAAATCATATAAGAACTACTTGAAATCTCATAACCTAAAATCTCCCACTTAAGTAACTCAAGTATAATGTGGCGGACTAAAATATTCTAACAGCAAAATATTTACTGTAGCATATCTTAGAGTCTTAGCGGGTTATGCAGTAGCGGCTTTGAAGGGTGGGGGTGACTAGTAGGAAAGTGTATTATATAGTGAATGTAATGTAATAAGCTTTGTATAATAATAAACTTCTCTCTCTTTAACCATTGCTTAGTCCCAGACTAAGGCTTCAGTATCCCTCGGGTTGTCTGTAAGAAGCTTCCTTAGCTTGTTGCAGTCTGAATTTTATTGATAATTGCGAGCGGGGTATTTATAAGAAATTACAAGGTGCTATACGGGCAGCTACCCAGGTTACTACTTGAATTTCTGATTGGCTCGGCTAAATATAAGGTACAAATTGATTGGTTAAGATATAATAAAATGATATATCAGGTTATAATGTAATTGGGCGACGAAATAATATATCAGATCGAAATACTATTTTAGGTTATAGCGTGATTGCAGATCTCAACAACGCTATAAGTCTCAACAACGCTACAGGTCTCAATGTTGTTGCAAGTCACATGACTTGATCTCACATGATCAAATTGTATGTCATCACAAAATGTTTCGTCACAATAAGTATCTTTGAATCTTGGTACAACCTTAAGAACTTACCTAGGAAGACACCTCATTGCTGACCTAAGTAGACAACTCTAGTCAAAGAGAACAGATGAATTTAGATAATAAAAGTAAGATATATGATGATACTCTAGCAAGAATGAATTGCTAAAAGAAAGCAAGTCACTAAGCTCAGAAAATGAAATTATATGTGAATCTTATACCCAGAGCTAGACCTTATAACTAATACTTTATAGTGAGATTTAGTCTGACCAATATATATATATATACTTACATCTATCTGAATTACTTATATTATTACTATAGTCTAGCTCAATGATCCTGATGAATCAGTTTAGCTCATCAGTTCACTGAATAAGCTAAAAAGCCAGAAGAATATCTAACTGAGAACCCAATCTATAAATAACCTGAGAGTTAGAAAGGAAAAATAGATAAACAAATTAGCTTACACCTAAAAATAAGGTCAGAATAAACAAAATAAATCATGCTATTTGAATCTCTTAGACATAAACCAAATGAATCATAGTACTTACCTGAATTATAAAAAATATACTGCAACTGCCATATATAGTAAAATCTAGAGTTACCTATTGAAATTAGTAGAATAACTTATAGATGTACCATATAGAGAGATTCTTAAATATTCTAGCAAAATTAGCAATAAAAACAAAAATGAAAAAAAGTCAAAATAACTAAAACAAGAAGAATAAATAAGCAAGTTAAGTATTATGAATCTACAGATATATCTGCATAATAGCAGTATATCAAAGTAAAGTCAAGAAACATTAGTTAAAACTTAAAAAATAACTTTATACCCACTTGCAAGACTTAAGAATAAGTCTTTTTTAGCTTATAACCAGATATGATAATAAATTTATAGAATTTCAATCTTTTATTATAGAATATATAGCTTTGCTAAGTCTTGGTGTTATGTACTATATTGTAGCAGACTAAAATATATTAATGGCAGAATACTTGGAATTAAGCAAGTACAGAAAATATGTTTTTTAGGGATCTTAGTGGTTTATGTGGTAGTATCTTAAGAAGGATAATATGTTTGTATAAGTGTTAACTAGCAAGATTTAAGTGTGATTGATTGAATAAAGTATATCTTGTTAGAATCTCAAAAACTATCCCAATTGCTTACTCCCTAAGTAAGGCTTTCAGTATTCCTTAGGTTGTTTGTTGTAAGCTTTCTTAGCTTGTTGCAGTCCAAATTTTATTGATAATTGTAAGTAAGGTATTTATAAGAAATTACAAGGTGTTATATGGGCAGCTACCCAGATTACTACTCGAATTTCTAATTGACTTAGCTAAATATAAGATATAAATTGATTGACTAAGATATAATAAAATGATATATCAAGTTATAATATAATTGAAGATCTTAATAATACTAAAGGTTTTAATAACACTATAAGTTTTAGTGTTATTATGAGTCATATGACTGTGATCTTACATGATCAAAATATATGTTGTCACAAAATGTTCTATTACATCTCCTTTCTTTCTGCAAGTTAGACTTCAAGATATAATTCTAACTTGGAGAAATTTCTTTGTAACTGTTTTACCTCTTTCTCTAGCTCCTTCATATCATTCTATGTAAGTTGGTGTAGTTGGAATGTGCTGCACCAAAAGTGGTTCAGAGCACTAGGCTTGTACTTGAATAGTTAATAAATCCATTTGGCTATTCTTATCACATAGGCAGGGAGTGCTCCTTTGAGGGCTCATTGACAGATTTTTCTATCCTTCCAGTTCCAAATATGTTCAACTTCTTCTTCCCAAAGTTGTGTGATTCGGTAGTACTCTTTTCATTCATTAATTCGTACCAAGTGCTATCTTCTTTAAATATTGCATATGATTGATTAAATCTTCTGTAATGTCAATCCTTCTATCTCCTCAAGGTCTTTCAGAGGTTCTATATATCAATACATCTTGATCAGGCTAACTTGGACTTTATGGAAGTTGTTTCAGCAGGGCATAGTATTTCTTGAGGCAGTTTTGGTGAACAGTGTAAGGTAAAATCATTCCTGTCATTTTTTGTAACTGATATATAGTTCCTTTTATACTTGTGATGTAGTATGGTCCTTCCTATTTCAGGTCCAATTTTGCTGACCATAAAGACTTTACTATATTCTGGTATAGTAAGACCTGGTCACTAATCTTCAACTTTTTAGTTTCCTTATATTCCTTGTCATAATTCTTCTTTTGATGATCTTGTGCAATAGTAATAAATTCTCTTGCCTTATTTTGGACATTATGTAATTCTCAAATTTCTTTTGTCACACAATGCTTAATTTGTATTTCCCAGGAGGTATGGCTGAGTTTCAGAGTAGTCATTACTTGGTCTACTGGCTGATAAGCTTTTCTACTGTAAGCAAGCTTAAAAGGGGTGAACTTTGTTGTTTCTTGTTTCATTATTTATAGTATAAATAAGGTAGAAGGTAGGTACAGATCCCAATCTCCTTCTTGTAATTGTATTACTTTAGTAATCATATTTTTGATAGTTTGATTCATCTATTCAGTAAGTCTATTTCCTTGGGGATGGTAGGCAGTAGTCTTTATCTGATGGATCCCAAAGTGTTGTATTAATATCTGCATGAATTCATTAATAAATTTGGTTTCTTGATCAGAGGTTATTTCATAAGGTATCTCATAGCAGTAGATAATATCTTTGTAGATAAAGGGTATAATGTTAAGAGTATCTGCAAGGGGCAAGGCTCTTGCTTCAGGGTACTTGGTCAGATAATCTACTGCTACTATGATATATTGATTTTCTCTAAGTGTTCTTGGTAGCAGTCCAACAATATCTATTCCAATATATTTGAGGGTCCTCTAGATATAATCAGTTGTAAGGTCTCAACTTCCTTTCCTTGATGCCTCTTCTAGCAAGTATTGCATCTCTTAATATATTCTCTAATGTCTTCATATATGTTCTTCCAATAATATTTTTCTGATAATCATTGATATGTATTGTCTATGCCCATGTATCCTGCAAGCTGATGATTATGGAAGGCCTGAAGTACCATCTGCTTTTTGTATTCAGGAACTACAAGTTATATCTATCCTCTGTGTTATTGGTAAAATATATTATTCTTGATAAAATAGTTGAGTACCATTGTCCATATAAGCCATTGATCATTTTTATTCATTGTCCCAATAAAGGTTAGGTTACTGAGGTAATCTAAATATCTATTATAGAGTTTAATGTTCATTAGGTAGATATATTCTTTTTAGTTCAAGATGTCAATCTTGGATAAATTGAGGTAGGTGTAAGAGGGTGTCCACATTCTGATGATTCCATCCTTTTTTGTATTGCATCATAAAGTCATACTCCTATAGTATAGCTAGCTATCATGCATATATTCCTATCAGATTTAGTTTGTTCCAAAGCCATTTGAAGGCTGAGTAGTCTGTTATCAAGGTGAACTGTTTTCTAATCAGGAAGTGGCGGAAGTATTGTACGGCCCAAACAACTGCTACACATTCTAGCTGGGTGGCTCTATAGGAAGGTTCTGCTCTATAGGTGGCTCATTTTATATAAGAAAGTACATGCTCTCTATCTTTATCATCTTGTACTAAAATTGCTCTAAGTCCAAATAATAATGCATCTGTATACAGCTTGAATACTTTTATGAGATCTGGTCTTGCCATTACTGGTGTGTGAGTAAGTGCTTCCTTGATTAGGCTAAAGACAGTTTGTGCAGCTGGCATCCATTCTCATACTCTTCCTTTTCTTTTCAACATATGTAAGGGTACAGTAATTTTGGAGTAACCAGGGATAAACCTTTTATAAAACTAGACCAGTCCTAAGAATCCTCATAAGATTATTTTATCTTATGGGGTTGGGAAGGCTTTAACAATTTCAGTTTTCTTCAGGTCTGGGCAGATTTCTCCTCCATCGATTATAAATCCAAGGTATTCAATTTTCTTCTATCCAAAGTAGCATTTTGTTAGCTTGATCCTTAGTCTGTGTTTTCTAAGTCATTCAAATACTTCCTTTAGGATTACTATGTATTCTATGAAGTTCTTAGCATAAATGTTGATATCATCAATATACACAATTACTTCATGTTCAATCAAGTCATAGAAGATCTTATTTATTGCAGCCTGAAAGGTAGTAGGTGCATTGCAGAGTCTGAAGGACATTCTTGTAAATTCATATTATCCAAATGGTGTAACAAATACTGATTTCTCCTGTACTTCAAGTGTTATTCCAATTTGATTATATTCTGCCTATAGGTCTAGAGTTAAGTAGATTTGTGCCATCTTTAATATGTTTTGTAAGTCTTCTGAGTGTAGAATTAGATATGTATGCTTTTTAGTAACTGAGTTCAATTTGTAGTAGTCGATAACTATTCTCTATCCATCTTTCTTCGGTACTATGCTGATAGGTGATGCTCAAAGACTTTTTGACCATATAATCACTACTAACTCTAATAGTTCTTAAACATGCTTTCATACAAAGTCATAATAGTTGGCTGGCAATCTATAGGGTGCTTGCTTGATTGGTTTAGTATCTCCTATATCAATGTAGTGAGTGAAGAATGCTTGGTCTGGTAGATCCTTGAAACTGACTGTGATGATGTCCTCATACTCCTTTAATAGGTCTTGTAACTGTTTCTTCTGATTTAGTAATAGATTTTTATTGAGAAAGTAGATGTACTTCTTAGTATTCTCTTAGTTATCTAGTCTTTCCATTATCACATTTGCTTGTCTAGTCAATTCAAATTCTTTTTTTCTATGTCATATTTCTTCTAAGTCTTTCACTTCTTTCAAGGGTTGCTGTTCACATTTGATGATTACCATTTGAGTGATTCGATCTCCTTGGTATACTTTGAATTGGCTATAGTTGTAGTTAACTAGTCTAACCTTAATTTCTCCTCTATAGTCTTCATCTATTAATCCAGAGAAGGCTCCTATTCTAAAGTTATGGTAAAGTCCACTTCTTATCTATACTTGTGTATATTGTCCAGATGGTAGAGTGATAGCAATTCTAGTTTTTATAAAGGCTGATGATTTCGATTTTAGGGTATAGTCTTTATCTGCATATAGGTCATAACCTGTGGCTCCTTCAGTTTTTCTCTTTAGTACAATTGTACTTTCTGTCAGTTTCTTAACTCAAGTTGCTGTTTCTTTTTCTTCAACTATGAATACTTCTTCGAAGGTAGGGATATTAGGTTCTTTCTACTGTTTATAAGTTGTGTCTTGAGGTAGGTTTTGCTATAAGTCCTTCTACTACTAATAGCATATACTGATACATTTATCAGGATGAATTATTTCCTCTAACATGATGATTTCTTCTTCTGAGTCTGAATTGCTTTCTTTGATTAGGGTAGGTTTGTCATCTTCATCATCCTCTTGAAATAAGACTCTAACTTTGACAGGTGTTTGAGTAGTATAAACTTCATTGCTCCATTCATCAGGTACTTCCTTGTCTTCTTTTTCTTCAGGTACTATCTGTTCTTATTCTTGATTATGGCATTCTTTTTAAGTCCTATGGTAGTTGATATTATATAGTTCATCTAGATATCTGACCCAATTTTCGCATTCCCAAAGATCATAGAGGTTGACTTCATCCTAGTAGTATCCTTGCAGGTAGATATTACAGTTTTCCTAAAGATATCCTTTGCCAATGTGTTCAATATTTGTCTAAAAGCAGTCCCACACTTCTCCAGTATTATCTGTAAATGGGTGAGGGTTTCTTCTGTTATATAGTCCATGATTCATTGAGGGTAGAGTTCTTCGGTGGGTCTGTAACAGTCTTGGTTTCTTGATCCTTTTTTCAGTTAGCAGATACATCTCCAAAGTATCCTGGTAAGGTATCAACTTCGTATCACTGCAAGTACATATCATTTCAGCACAATAGATGCATTGCTCACAGAATAGATATCTAGTATTCCTCATATTGTATTCAATCAACTGGTTCTTTTCCAAAGGCATCAGGCAGCAGTATTTACTATAGATTACTATGTTAGCTTCTTCTTCTTCTATTACATTGAGGTGCACCTGTCTGAGGGTTATTTCTTTATCTGTATCACTTTCATCTTCTAGTCTCTGAGTGAGTTTCAGTATTACTCCTTTCTGGATGTCTAGAGGTACACTGAACTTCCTTCTATGGTTGACAAAGATTAACCTCTGTATATCTAGGTCAATTCTGGCTTTAGCTTTCTTTAACTAGCTGTTGCCTAAGATGGTATTGTAGGATTGTATATCAGTGATAACTATTCTGACAGGTATTATTTCTGTTCCAAACTGGACTGGTACTTCTCGGAGTACTTCTAAAGGTATACTGCTTTTTCTACTTGTGATAACTAAGGTAGAGGTAGCGGGTTTATCAATATCCCATTCTAGATGGTCTAGGAAATGCTTAGCAATAATACTGACTCCTGCTTCTATGTCGATAATGACTGAGTATGCTAAATCTCCAATGTTGCATTGTGCATAGGCAGATGAGGTATAGATTTACTTCTCTTATTCTTCAGCGGTATTAACTTCCTCAAATCGGATAGTTGGTTTGGTTTCAGTAATCTGTGTTTTCACCTTCTGCTTCATTGATAGTGTGATCTGGAAAAGTTGTTTAAAGGTAATGTTGGCCTTTTGACTAGCAATATCTTGCCATAGGTCATATTCGAATTCTCTAACCCCCCTAGGTTTCTTTTTCTTATTCTCTTCCTAATCTATCATTTCTTTATCTCCAGTGGTTGAGATAACTATCTTGCTAGGTTGCATTATCTGTTTGAAGGCTTTATCTTATTGATCTTCATTCAGCTATTATCTCTGTATTGGCTTCTTAGGTTTTTCAATAACAACCTCAGGTTCTTGAGCTGGTTTCTTCCTAGGGTAGAGAGTCTTCCTAGTGGTAGTGTGGCTGACTGTTTCGACAGGGTAGGCTTCCAGGTATTCTTTACTAAATTTTTCATCTTCTTCTTTGATTTCTTGTACTACATTAGCATGGTCAGCCTTCTTTTCTTCCTCTTTCTCCCATTCTTCCTTCCAACTCCTAGTTCAGCAATCTTTAGCAAAGTGATCATATCTTCTATAGAGGAAACAATTCATCTCAGTTTTGTTATATTCTTCAGCAATATAGGTTCCTCTTGGTTGCTTATTCTGGCGGATCACCTTGGCTTTTAGATCAGCTATGTATGCTGTCATTTTAGAGAACATCTTGATAATCTTTTTCATTTTATCTTCATGTGTTGTCTTTCTTACTTTTGCTATAACTGTTGGTTTAATAGTGTCCTCCTTAGATGGTTTGGCTAATACTGATACTATTTGAACTACTGGTATTCCAGTGCTGAATTTCCTATGTAAGTCTTGTGATAACTTGTCATATAGGGATGTAGAATGTCCTGCTTCAGTATCCCAAAAGGCTTGTACCATTCTGACTTTCTCTTCTATCTTGCAGGGACCAAACCTCTTGATATAGCATTAGAGATCTGTAGGTAAGCCATTCATAAATACCATTTCTCATATAACTGAGCTAGTTTCTCTACAAAGTTATATATACTGATTGATAGTAGTAACACAATCTTCTGGGCACTGGTTGATTGACATCTTCATATTGAATAGTTATTCTTTAATTGATTCTCACTTTTGTTTGGTGAAATATTTCTCTTCTAACCAAGTTCTCATAGTATCCTAATGAGTAGCAGCTATTACTATAGGTGTAGCTCTATTTCTGGTTGCTGTAGTGGCTGCAAGGAGTAATTCTCCTAGTCCGGTAGCTGTTGCATCTGTTAGGGCTATGTGGTATGTTTCTCTTATAGGTCTTCTAAGTTGAGTAGCTAGAATAGTAATCCATCGAGTGCCAGCCATTCTTTTGACTATGAAGTAGCTTTCCAAATTATCCAGAAATTCTCGAACATACTCTTTAGTATATCTGTAAAAGGTAAGTAGTCTGTCTGCCATAGTTTCTTCATCCTCTTGAGGTCTTCTCCTAGGTAGTTATAGTAATGTAAGTGGTGGTGGTAGTAGTGCCATTCTTACTTTTATCTTCTACTATAGGTTTCAGCAAGTTCAGTTATGCAATATAGATAACAAATTGGTCAAGATGTTAAGTGATTTCCTGCCAGTCAGCACCAATTGTTGTGGGTTAAAATATATTAATGGCAGAATACTTAGAATTAAGCAAGTGCAGAAAATATGTTTTTTAGGGGTCTTAGCGATTTATATAGTAGTATCTTAAGAAGGGTAATGTATTTGTATAAGTGTTAACTAGCAAGATTTAAGTGTGATTGATTGAATAAAGTATATCTTATTAGAATCTCAAAAACTATCCCAATTGCTTACTCCCTGAGTAAGGCTTTCAGTATTCTTTAGGTTATCTATTGTAAGCTTCCTTAGCTTGTTGCAGTTTGAATTTTATTGATAATTACAAGCAGGGTATTTATAAGAAATTACAAGGTGCTATATGGGCAGCTACCTAGGTTACTACTCGAATTTTTGATTGGCTTAGCTAAATATAAGATACAAATTGATTAGCTAAGATATAATAAAATAATATATCAGGTTATAATGTAATTGGAGATCTTAATAACACTAAAGGCTTTAATAATACTATGAGTCTTAGTATTATTATGAGTCACATAACTGTAATCTCACATAATTAAAATATATATTATCACAAAATGTTTCATTACAATATATATCAGTAATATATGAATATTATATAACTCCTTAGATTGAATGGCTCTATAGAGTCATTTTCTATCTTAAGCCCTATGTTTTTGAGTATTCAAGCTTAAATTCTCTACCTTTTTTTCTTTTCTTTTAGTTCTATAATAGTATTTACTCTTGTACCTAGTTATTTATTTTACTGTTCTATATTATCATTCTATATAAATAACTTAATATTTTACTTTAATAAAAAGCTGTCTTCTCATCAATCATATATGTAAAAGCCTCAGAACAGCTCTGAAATAATATAGATTAGCATTCTTATTCTTATCATCTTATCTAACATCTATTTTTTTTATTACTTATCAAAGTAAGCTAGTAGAGAACTTACATTCTTATATTTGTTATATTTGATTTTATAGTATCTATCATTCTGAATACTCTTATATAGAATAGCTTATTTATTATAGTAGGCTATTTTAGGCTATTTATTATTTTATAATATTGTTTTAGAGCTGTTTATATATTATTTATATTATGATGATTAATGTACAACTTGTCTGATTTTCAAGAATGTTCTATAACCTTCTGATGATAATTTCTGATCCTATCTATTATTGATTATCTCTCAGATCATCTCTGAGTCATCTTTTATCAGATTGTCCAGCAATTCACAATAATCAGATAGTATTTTTGTAGTGAAGCTATCTTTTCTTAGTCCTTTAATTTTATATAAATATCCTCTTTATTTCTCTTTAATAAATTAGTTTGTATAGAGTCTTAGAATATCTCAATATCAGTTATAGTAAAGCCTGAAAAGCATAGCATATTTAGCTGTAGTAAGGATATGTAAAGGGAAATATTGCATCTGATACTCTGAGCATTCTTAATAAACAAATAACTGATTATTAGTATATTTGTCACATCTTGGTGCTAACTGGCAGAAGCTTTATCAAGTAAGCTCAAAGGTTAAAAATGACTAAAGCTTACATTCTCATTCAAGCAGGACTGAACTGTTATAACTAACTGAACTGTTATAACTATACAGACTTATTAAATTAATGCTCTGTATAAAATGAAATGAAACAACTCAATATTACAAACAGACTATCTCAAAAAAAAAAAAGAGCACTACTAGCATGCACTATAGGAAAACACTACCAGGAAAATGCCACTAGGAAACAACATAGGCATATATTGACTATATAAAATGCAGATTCAAATCACTAGTATAACCAGGTACCATCCAAGACAAGACCTATGTAAAACAACAACAATATAAGAAAAACAAATTGTCAGAGAGAGAAATAATTGCTGAAGAATAATACAAACTGAAAAATGAATTGCCAGAGGGCATTGGCAGCTCCACAAGCAGTAAGTACTAGCCAGAGAGTAAAATAAATTGCTAAGAATAATACAGTCTAGCTATGATCAATCAAGAGACTTTGATCTATAAGGGCTATAATGAATTGAATAATTATTGAATGAGTTAAATTGAATGATCAATGAAGTTGAATCAGATATAAACTTAACAGGTTGACTGAATGAGCTAAACAAGACATGAACTAGATAGATTGAACAAACTGAACTGATTTATATAGATAATAAGCTACTATAATTGAGGGTACTTACAATAAGTGAATAGGTATACTACAAATATCAAAAGAAATAATTGAATGATTACTGAACAAGTTAAACTAAACTGACTAAACAAACCAAAGTGAATGAAGCTGAAATAAAAAAACAAATAAGAAATAGAAAAAATAGATAAATTATAACTACCCTGAAGCCAGTACACCCTGGTATATACTATAGAAAATGATCAGAAGAATTACTGACACCTGCTTTAGAGAAAGAATAAAATAATACAGAAGCTTACTGAATACAACTGTACACTGGAGAAAAATAATATAGCAACTATACTAGATAGAAATAACATTGTGAGAATGTAAGAAGAATATCAGTTGGAATGACCTATATATTGTGATGGCCGACCTCCAACTTGACTGATTTTCATGAATTTTGTACTACACTTGATTTAGAAAGTTATTGTAACACTTTGTCCCCTCCCTCTTATTTCGGCATGACGTCTATTTTATTGGCATGACGCCTATTTTATTGGCATGACGCCTATTTTATTGGCATGACACCTATTTTATTGGCAAAAGAGTCACTTCATATTCTTTGCAACGATTGGATTGTATTTTCATAGCGAAGTCTTTTAGTCTTTCAATTTGTATAAATACCCTCTCTATTTCTATCTAAATAAAATCAGTTTGCACAGAGTTTCAGAATATCTCAATATCAGTCGTAGTAAAGCCTGAAGAGCACAGCACGATTAGCTGTAGTAAGGATACGCAAAGGGAGATATTGCGTCTGATGCTCTGAGCATTCTCAACTGACGTACACGTGGAACGACTGATTATTGGTACATTTGTTACATCTTGGTGCCGACTGGCAGGAGAGTTATCGAAAGACCGACTCTCACATCCTCATTCAAGCAGGACTAAACTACTCCTTCAAGTAACGACAGCACACCCATAGCGGAAGACAGCATCATTCAAAATGGATCACCGAAGGACACCCCCGCTTTTTATACGAAGAAGATCACCGAATAGTTCCGGCTCCGAGGAAGAAGAATTCATTACACCTGATCCTTCAGACGGTGATTACAGTGAGACAAGAGAATCCATCGCCTCCCTTACAGTACACGACGGGTTATCATCAGACGACGAATCAGCTATCGATTTTGGTGATAACCTTCAAGCATTATTTTACGAACCATCCGACGACGAAACAGATGACGAACCAGAAAACAACACATACGAAATGACAGAAAGACCACCAACCTTCACTGGTTATGTACCAGCCAAATCAGTAATCAAGTTCATCGAAGATTTGCAGATTTACAACGCGATCCGACAGTTCAACAATGTTGCAAAAGTAAACGTCCTAGAAGCAGTTTTACGAGGACCCGCCAAAATCGCATACGACGCCGCAATAGCCGCTATGGCAGCAAATGGAGGATTTAATAGAGGAGCAAGGGGAGCAAATACAGAAGCCGATGCCCTAGTAACCTTTACCAACGCAATTGCATGGTTAAGAGCAACTTACCATACCGCCGACATACAGCAAAGCATGAAGGATCAACTAGCATCAATGTACCAGGGAATAAACGAAAGCCCTCTCGCCTTTCACACAAAGATACGACATGCGGTAGACCTCGCGGGGTACCCGGCAGCCAACCAGGACCTTATCATAGAGCAATCCTTTATAAATAGACTTCACCGAGAAATCGCCCTCCAAGTACACTCTAGCCCGGTCGGACTAAATCACACACAAAAAGTGGATTACGCACAGAGATATTGGGCCACATGAAACTTGGGTCAAGACATAATGCAGCAGATCTTACCAAACAACCTTCAAGAAACCCATACTATACCAGCAGTTGTACCCACCATCGCACCAGCAACAGTCAACTGGGGAGCAGCTTCACAAAAGGACCCAGCCATGAACGATCTCATTGAATAAATGAGCAAGATGACTGCGCATATATCGGACCTTAAAAAGCAGATCGATGCACAGCGCCCGGTCCAACGATTTATGGCAAACCCAACCCCTGCAACAGGATCAAATGCATATCCGATTGGCAACTTAAGGTGCTTTAGGTGTAACCAAGACGGGCATATATCAAGAGATTGCACTCAACCCGACATACGAGTATGCAAGAGATATAGAGAAAAAAGGCACTACGCTGCAAGGTGCATGACGGAAACAAGCCGAATTGCCCAATCAAGAACTCAAGGATGAACCCAGATAAATGTCGTCACCTTTGAAGAAGAAGATTTTGATAGCAAAGATGAGTATAGCCAAATAGAAGCATTCCCAGCTATACAAGAAAAATGAAAACCCGGATGTCCCAAGAAGGCAGGATCACCTTATACAACGAAAACCCCGCGGGTAGCACAACAAGCACAAGAACGAGAATTCGATGGTGACGAACAAGACGAACTTTTCGAAGAAGAAGTAAACCGAATTATCCGAGAAGACACACCAATGTCTGAAGCACCCGCGAGTGAAGGAAACAAGGAATGCAAGCTACGAAAATCCAAGAAATACGGCCTAGATGTATGGAAAGAAATGGAGGACATGACCATCCCAGTCAAAATAGAACAGCTCGCTGAATTTCCGACCTTCCGACAGCAGATCCGAAAAGGGATAAGCAATGCACAACCCGGGTACGAAGTAGTGGAAATCAATGCAACGCAACAATCGGAGGACGATGAACCGCAAAACTCATCGGCATACTCGCAATGTCAGATTGAGAAAATTACGATGCCATGCATTATCGATACAGGCACTGGAGGATGCATTATCAGCAAGACAATGCTCAACCGACTTGGGTGGCAAATCGAAGAGGCCACAACCATGACAATCATAGTAGCTGATGGACATGTTGCAACACTACTTGGCAAAGTATACGAACTACCAATCCGCTTTGGTAAACTTATCATTCCAGTATCAGCAATGGTAGTTGACACTATATCCTATGACCTTGTCATCGAAAATAACTGGTTAAAGAAAGTACGGGCAGTAATCGACCTCGGTGCATGCAAAATGCGAATTACCTGGAAAGGATGACGTTATGAAATACCTGTTGACTTAGAAAGAGGAGTCTGCCCACAAATGATAGAAAGTGATGATGAGGACGAACAAAAAGAATTCTTCATGATGCAAATAGTACGGACCAACCAGAAGGCCAAACCCTTGGAACGAAAAAGTGAACAAGCCACAGAATTTGATCTATCTACTGTCAAAGACATCGAATTGCAACCAGGAGAATCATGCATAGTCGGGACAGGAATCGCCGCGAAAATACCTCAAGGACATTACGGTCAAATCAAACCAAGAAGTTCCTTAGCGGCTGCCGGAATTACGATTGATGCAGGAGTTATCGATGCAGATTACACAGGCGAAATCAAGATTGTAGTTGTTAACCGACATCGATTCAACATAGCCAAACTTTACGGAGGAGACCGAATCGCGCAGCTAATAATCATACCTATCTGGACAGGAAAGGCCGTAGAAGTAACCAACCTCGAAGAAACGACTAGAGGAGACAAAGGGTTTGGGTCTACTGGAATGAATATTGCAAAAATTGTAATGGAACTCAAACACGCTCCAAAAACGGCGAATAAGAAGGCGTACACTTTCGGAGAACAGCTTGGCAAGAAAGAAAAGAAAGAGTTACAAGAACTCATCAATGAGTACTCTGACATATTCGCGACAACCTTCGAGGAGATCAATCTGAAACCGCCAAAGCATTTTCATCACATCAACATCCAAGGGTACCCCCCGATCAAATGCGCACCGTACCAAACATCACCGGCATATATCAAATGGCAACAAAAAGAAATCGACGATATGGTCAAGGGAGGAATGACCACTGAAACAGATAGCCCATGGGGATTTCCGAATGTTATCACACCAAAGAAAGGATTAGAAGCCGGGACCTTCGCTCCAAGAATGTGTACCGACTTTAGGAAACTGAACGACATCACTAAAGGAGACGCCTTTCCGATACCAAGAATCGATGATACTTTTTCAAAGATACCAGTTCATGCAAGCCTCTACACAACCCTCGATATGACCAGCAGATATTATCAAATGGGACTTGATGAAGAATCGCAAGAGATCGCCTCCTTCGTAACCCCGCAAGGCCATTGGAAATATCTACAAATGCCATTCGGACTCAAGAATGCCCCAGCAAGCTTCCAGAAAATGATGACTAAAATATTCGGAGATCTTGTCGGAAAAACGTTGTTGGTGTACATTGATGACATCACGATATTCACAGTAACATTCCTGGACCACATCAAGGCGTTACGCGAGGTATTCAACCAAATGAGAACTGAAGGTCTTTATTTAAAACCAAAGAAGTGTACGTTCGCCATGGAAAAAGTTACGATGCTTGGACATATCATCGACAAAGAAGGAATCTGAACCGATCCAGCCAAAGTGGAAGCTGTTACCAAGTTCAAGAAACCTACCAACCGAACAGAGATGCACGCCTTTCTGGGACTAGCCTCGTACTACCGACGGTATATATGCAATTTCGTAAGCCTAGCTGAACCGCTGTACGCAACCCTTACAAAAAGCTATAATTGGGTAGAAATCAATGAAGAACAAAGCGAACTCGAGCAAGAGGCGCTAAACGCATTAAAGAAGGCTCTAGCAACTGCACCCGTACTGGCAAAACCAAACTGGACGAAGCTTTTTAAGCTTTATACCGATGCAAGTGCAACAGGAGTAGGAGCAATTCTCTCACAAGATGACACCAAGGGCTTAGAATGAGTAATTTGTTATGCAAGTAGAGGAACATGCGGAGCAGAAAAGAATTACGAATCAACCAAATTGGAATGTCTCGTGGTCGTATGGGCAGTCAAGTGGTTCAGATATTACCTTATCGGATGACACTTCGAAGTCATCACGGACCATTCGGCACTTAAATGGTTGTTCAACAGACCCGATCCAAGTGGGATATACGCACGGTGGATCATGATGCTTCAAGAATATGATTTCACAGTAAAATTCAGAAAAGGAAGGACAAATCAAAATGCCAACGTGCTCAGCAGAATGCCATTATTGGATGCTCAAGGCGGGGCGCAGCAATGAATGCAACACTGTACTACGATCTGGTGATTTGGTTGACGAGGAGAGAAATTAGGGAAGATATGAAGGATTGGACAAAGAACATTTTATTAACCACTGGCAGACAGTACGAAATTCAGAACAATTTATTATACCGTAAAAAGGAGGGATGAATTATCCCAGTAATACAGGAGAAGGACGTATCGAACATTTTATCATTAGCACATAATCACCCGTTATCTGGACACGTAGGCCAGGACAATACTTTATATCGACTCAGGAATTTGGCATGGTGGCCCGGAATGCAAGACGACATAACCAACTTTGTGCGAAATTGTGATACATGCCAAAAACGAGCAAGAGCAAGAGACATGCCCTAAGCCGCTTCTGCAACCATCAAGGCTGAGCCATTTTCGCACATCGGGATAGACGTCATGGGACCCATGCCAGTAACATTAACGGGAAAAAGATATATTATATTAGCAGTAGACTTCTTTACAAAATATCCGGAGGCGATAGCAGTTGAAGACGCAGACGCACAGACAGTAGCCAAATTCTTGCACACCGATATCATCTGCTGACACGGAGTACCAAAGGAAATAACTAGCAACCGAGGCATGGAGTTTCTGAACGAATTAATTAGGGAACTCGAGCGGACTTACCATATCAAGCATATCCGGATGACATCGTACCACCCGCAGGGAAATGGTCAAACCGAACGCACCAACCAGATGGTCAAGAACATCTTGGCAAAGATTATTGATCAAGAAGCAACATGGGACCATTATCTTGATAGCACTCTTTTTGCGGTCCGAACCATTTGCCAAGCATCAACAAAGTTCAGCTCCTTCGAGCTTGTATATGGGAGACTTCCAAACCGAGAATTCTACCACCCCGAAAAGGACAATGGAATGTATGACGATCGTTTGTAGGCTTACGTCGCACGAGACATCAGCAGGCTACAATTAATCCGAAAGAAGGTATCTGTGTTCATCGACAAGGCGCAGGAAAGACAGTGGATGAACCAAAACAAGAAAGCAAATACAACCCCCTTGCATATCGGAGATCAAGTCCTTGTATACCGAAATGTTGTGGAATCATCGTGGTCGGCTAAATTACAACTGAAATGGGAAGGATCATACTACGTACAGGCTATAAAAGAAAGTACAATTTGGCTCAGAAGACTCAACGGTTCTATTCTCCCCACTCCAGTCCACCGAAGCAAGGTCAAGATCTATCATGCCCAACAAATGCAGCCCAAAGAAGGATGTGGAAAAAGCGATGAAGGAAGCACTGATGAAGGAATTCGAGACCATCGACTGGACACCCCTCGACCAAGAGGAAGATCCCGAAAAGCTCCTTTTACTTAGCCAGCAGTACCATGAGTGGTTGTGCCGTCAAAGTTGTACAACTGATGCTACGATCCGATTCCATCAAGGGCGAGCCCGAAGCCTACACTGCAGAAACAGAAAACAAGAAACGGTACTGCCTAAATTTGAGAAAGAGATGGTCGACAAGACCTATGTACTCTTCTTAGGCTATGAATGGCTTCTTTCAGGATTTTACAGAAAAACTGTTGACATTTTCAAACTGACCCTTGCTGAAATCGCTCAAATCCATCAGACTATAGAGAAAGAAATTATCCTTTTGCCTTTTAGTCTCGAGGACGAGACATTCCCAGTTGAGCCCCCAGATGTGATGGCCGACCTCCAACTTGACTGATTTTCATGAATTTTGTACTATGCTTGATTTAGAAAGTTATTGTAACACTTTGTCCCCTCCCTCTTATTTCGGCATGACGCCTATTTTATTGGCATGACGCCTATTTTATTGGCATGACGCCTATTTTATTAGCATGACACCTATTTTATTGGCAAAAGAGTCACTTCATATTCTTTGCAACAATTGGATTGTATTTTTATAGCGAAGTCTTTTAGTCTTTCAATTTGTATAAAT
Organism: Endogone sp. FLAS-F59071; assembly: GCA_003990785.1. NCBI lineage: Eukaryota > Fungi > Mucoromycota > Endogonomycetes > Endogonales > Endogonaceae > Endogone > Endogone sp. FLAS-F59071. The sequence goes on along the minus strand of RBNK01000040.1, from coordinate 32,906 downwards.
ACCCTCTCTATTTCTATCTAAATAAAATCAGTTTGCACAGAGTTTCAGAATATCTCAATATCAGTCGTAGTAAAGCCTGAAGAGCACAGCATGATTAGCTGTAGTAAGGATATGCAAAGGGAGATATCGTGTCTGACGCTCTGAGCATTCTCAACCGATGTACACGTGGAATGACCGATTATTGGTACATTTGTCACAATATCAAAATTATTACAAAATTTATTTAGTGCTTGAATATTTACAACAAATTCAGAATATCAAAAAGATACTGCAATCAGCACAAATAACTATATAAGTTAGATTGTATAACCAAATTTATTAATCTTTTGATAATATATAGTTATAAGGAGATATATATACTCACTTATTATATTATACTTAGCTACATTTAAAACAGCCTCAAGATAACCTAGCTATTGCTGAATAGGATCATCATTAACATTGTTCTTATCTATATATTAACATTTAGTAGGTAGTCCCTCATTATCATTACTATCTTTATCATAAGGATACTTGCTAAGGCTGGATTTTGATATATCTATATAAAGCTTCAATTACTTCATAAAACTTGGAAGAGAATGACATATAGAGTTTTGATGACTGTGAATAGTTATAAAAGAATCAAGGGGGAAATATTCCTTTTCATCCTTATGCAGCATATAAACTCTGGACTTCTTTAAGGAGATATAGATAATTTCACAACCAGAGCAACTTCTCTTCAGTTCAGTCTTCCTTCTCACCAGATGGCCTTTCCCCTTCTTTAACATATGAGATTTCAGATATCTTCTTGTTAGCACCATTAGAGTTACTGAATACTAGAGAATCTCAGAAGGATGCTTAGAAGGATAATTGATATCATTATTCTTAGAATCTGCTATATCCTGGTGATGCTTGCTAAGGATACTAGGAGAACTCAACTCTATAAAATTATCAAGAGTAACTAGATATCATTAGAATTGTAAAGTTATAATAGAAGTATAGGAGAAAGGAGTAGTATGTAATTTAGAAGACTTTTGGAGTTTAGAGTTGTAAGAAAGACAAACATTAGGACCCCACTCTTATACTCACCAGAATTATATACAAGAATAACCTAGAATCTCATGACTTAGAATAGTCCACTCCCAATTACCTAAGTACTTACCTTCAAATCTCGGCATGACTCTAAGGACTTACCTAGACTAGACAACACCTTATTGCTAACTTAAGTAAGCAAAGACAACCCTGGTTGGAGAGAAAGAGAATAGATGAATCTGGATAACAAAAGAGCTAGATATATGACAAGATTCAGCTATAAAGCTTATACCCAAAGCAAGACCCCTAGCCAGAACAAATTGCCAAATGAAAGTGAGTTACTAAGCTTAGAAACAAAATCATATATAAATCTCACACCCCTAGAAGCAAGACCTCATGACCAACATTCAGTCTAACTGACATGTAGCATTCAGATAAGCATGACATGTATATATTGTGATAGACTAAAATATATTAACGGCGAAATACTCTGATATTGAGCAAGTGCAGAAAATACATTTTAGGGGTCTTAGCAGATTATGCGGTAGCGGCTTTGAAGGGGGTGACTAGCAGGAAAGTGTATTAAATAGTGAATGTAATGTAATAAGCTTTGTCACAAATAAACTTCTCTTGTTTTGAGTCTCTTGACTCTCTCTAACTATTGCTTAGTCCCAGACTAAGGCTTCAGTATCCCTCGGGTTGTCTGTAAGAAGCTTCCTTAGCTTGTTGCAGTCCGAATTTTATTGATAATTGCGAGCGGGGTATTTATAAGAAATTACAAGGTGCTATATGGGCAGCTACCCAGGTTACTACTTGAATTTCTGATTGGCTCGGCTAAATATAAGATACAAATTGATTGGCTAAGATATAATAAATGATATATCAGGTTATAATATAATTGGGCTACGAAATAATATATCAGATCGAAATACTATTTTAGGTTATAGTGTTATTGCAGATCTCAACAATGCTACAGGTCTCAACAATGCTACAGGTCTCAACGTTGTTGAGAGTCACATAACCTGTGATTTCACATGATCAAATTGTGTGTCGTCACAAAATGTTCCATCATATCTCCTTCCTTTCTGCGAGTTAGACTTCAAGGTACAGTTCTAACTCGGAGAAATCTCTTTATAACTGTTTTACCTCTTCCTCTAGCTCCTTTATTTCATCCTGTATCAGCTGATTCAGTTGATGCGTACTGCACCGAAAGTGGTTTAAAGCACTAGGCTTGTGCTTGAATAGTTGATAAATCCGATCGGCCATTCTTGCATTATAGGTAAGGAGTGCTCCTTTGAGGGCTCGTTGACAGATTTCTCTATCCTTCCGGTTCCAGATATGTTCAACTTCTTCATCTCAGAGTTGTGCAATTCAGTAGTATTCCTTCTATTCATTGATTCGTGCCAGGTGTTGCCTCCTTTGAATGTTGTGTACAATCGATCGAGTCTTCTGTAAGGTTGATCCTTCTATCTCCTCAAGGTCTTCCAGGGGTTCTATATGTCGGTAGGCCTCGATCAAGCTGACTCGGACTTCATGGAAGTTGTTCCAATGGGGCATGATATTTCTTGAGGCGGTTTCGGTGGACAGTATAGGGTAAGATCGTTCCTGTCGTTTTTCGTAACTGATACGTAGTTCCTTTTATACTGGCGATATAGTATGGTCCTTCCCATTTCGGGTCCAATTTTGCTGACCATGAAGACTCTACTATATTCTGGTATAGTAAGACTTGGTCACCAATCTTCAATTTTTCGATTTCCTTGTATTTCTTGTCATAATTCTTCTTTTGTCGATCTTGTACAATGGCAATAAATTCCCTCGCCTTGTTTCGAACATTGTGTAATTCTTGGATTTCCTTTGTCACACGATGCTCAATTTGTATTTCCCAGGAGGTATGGCAGGGTTCCAGGGTGGTCATTACTTGGTCTACCAGCTGATGAGCTTTTCTTCCATAAGCGAGCTCAAAAGGGGTGAACTTTGTTGTCTCTTGTTTCATTGTTCATAGTGCAAATAAGGCGGAAGGCAGGTACAAGTCCCAATCTCCTTCTTGTGATTGTACTACTTTAGCAATTGTGTTCTTGATAGTTTGATTCATCCATTCGGTGAGTCTATTTCCTTGGGGATGGTAGGCAGTAGTCTTTATCTGGCAGATTCCGAAGTGTTGCATCAATATCTGCATGAATTCATTAACGAATTCAGTTCCTTGATCGGAAGTCATTTCATAAGGTATTCCATGGTGGCAGATAATATCTTCATAGATAAAAGGTGCAATATTAAGGGCATCTGCAAGGGGCAAGGCTCTTGCTTTGGGGTACTTGGTCAGGTAATCTACTGCTACTACGATATATTGATTTCCTCTAAGTGTTCTTGGTAGCAGTCCAACAATGTCTATTCCAATATGTTCGAAGGGTCCTCCAGGTACAATCGGTTGTAAGGTCTCGACTTCCTTTCCTCGGCGCCTCTTCTGACAAGTGTTGTATCTTCTAATATATTCTCTAATATCTTCGTACATGTTCTTCCAATAATATTTTTTTGATAGTCGTTGATATGTGTTATCTACGCCCATGTGTCCTGCCAGCTGATGGTCATGAGAGGCCTGAAGTACTATCTGTTTTTTGTGTTCAGGAACTACAAGTCATATCTGTCCTCTGTATCGTCGATAAAGTATATTATTCTTGATAAAATAGTTGAGTGCCATTGTCCGTATAAGCCGTTGATCGTTTTTGTTCGTCGTCCCAGTAAAGGTTAGGTTACTAAGATAATCCAAATATCCATTATAGAGTTTAGTGTCTATTGGGTAGGTATATTCTTTTTGGTTTGGGGTGTCAGTCTCGGATAAATTGGGGTAGGCATAAGAGGGTGTCCACATTCTGATGATTCCATCCTTTTCTGTATTGCGTCGTAAAGTCATATTCCTGCAGTATAGCTAGCCATCTTGCATACATTCCTGTCAGATTCAGTTTGTTCCAAAGCCATTTGAGGGCTGAGTGGTCTGTTATTAGGGTGAACTGTTTTCCAATCAGGAAGTGGCGGAAGTGTTGTACAGCCCAAACGACTGCTACGCATTCCAGCTGAGTGGCTCCATAGGAAGGTTCTGCTCCATGGGTGGCTCGTCCTGCATAAGCAATCACATGTTCTCCATCTTTGTTATCTTGCACTAAAATTGCTCCAAGTCTGAATGATGATGTATTTGTATACAACTTGAATACTTTTGTGAGATCCAGTCTTGCCATAACTGGTGCATGGGTAAGTGCTTCCTTGATTAGGTTGAAGGCTGTTTGTGTGGCTGTCATCCATTCCCATGCTCTTCCTTTTCTTTGCAACATGTGCAGAGGTGCGGCAATTTCAGAGTAACCAGGGATAAACCTTTTATAGAACTGGACCAGTCCTAAGAATCCTCGTAAGGCCATCTTATCTTGTGGAATCGGAAAGGCCTTGACAATCTCGGTCTTCTTTGGGTCCGGATGGATTTCTCCTCTGTCAATTATAAATCCGAGGTATTCAATTTTCTTCTATCCAAAGTAGCATTTTGTTGGCTTGATCCTTAGTCCATGCTTTCTGAGTCGTTCAAATACTTCCTTCAGGATCACCATGTGTTCTGTGAAGTTTTCTGCATAAATGTTGATGTCGTCAATGTACACAATTACTCCATGTCCAATCAAGTCATAGAAGATCTCGTTCATTGCAGCCTGGAAGGTGGTGGGTGCATTGTAAAGTCCAAAGGACATTCTTGTGAATTCATACTGTCCAAATGGTGTAACAAATGCTGATTTCTCCTGTGCTTCAGGCGTCATTCCGATCTGGTTATATCCTGCCCATAGATCCAAGGTTGAGTAGATTTGCACCTTTTTCAACATGTTTTGTAGGTCTTCTGAGTGCGGGATTGGGTATGCATGCTTCTTGGTGACTGAGTTTAATTTGCGATAGTCAATAACCATTCTCTGTCCATCCTTCTTCAGTACTATGCTGATAGGTGATGCCCAAGGGCTTTTCGATCGTACAATCACTCCCGACTCTAATAGCTCTTGAACATGCTTTCTTACAAAGTCATAATAGTTGGCTGGCAATCTGTAGGGTGCCTGTTTGATCAGTTTGGCGTCTCCTGTATCAATATGGTGCGTAAAGAAGACTTGGTCTGGTAGGTCCTTGAAACTGATTGCGATAATATCCTCATACTCCTTCAGTAGGTCTTGCAACTGTTTCTTTTGGTTCGGTAACAGGTTTTCATTGAGGGAGTAGATGTGCTTTTTAGCGCTTTCCTGGTCATCCAGTCTTTCCATTATCACATTTGCTTGTCTGGTTGATCCAAATCCTTTCCTTCCACATCGTGTTTCTTCTAAGTTTTCTACTTCCTTCAAAGGTTGCTGTTCACACTTGACGATCACCATTTGAGCAATTCGATCGCCTTGGTAGACTTTGAATTGGCTGTGGTTGTGGTTAACTAGTCCAACCTCAATTTCTTCTCTGTAGTCTTCATTTATTAATCCAGGGAAGGCTCCTATCCCAGAATTACAGTAAAGTTCACTTCTTGCCCATACTTGCGCACACTGTCTGGGTGGTAGGGCGATAGCAATTCCAGTTTTTACAAAGGCTGATGATTTTGGTTCGAGGGTGCAATCTTCGTCTGCGTATAGATCATAACCTGTGGCTCCTTCGGTTTTTCTCTTTGGTATAATTGCGCTTTCTGTCAGTTTCTTGACTCGAGTTACTGTATTCTTTTCTTCAACTGTGAATACTTCTTTAACAAAGGTAGGGATCTTTGGTTCTCTCCACTGTTTGTGAGTTGTATCTTGCGGTAGGTTTTGCTACAAATCCTTCCACTACCAATAGCGCATGCTGATGCGTTCGTCGGGGTGAACTATTTCCTCAAGTGCAATGATTTCTTCTTCCGAGTCTGAGTCACTTTCTTCGATTAGGGTAGGTCCATCATCTTCATCATCTTCCTGGAACAGGGCTCTGATTTCAATGGTTGTCTGAGTGGTATAAACTTCATTGCTCCATTCCTCAGGTACTTCCTCATCTTCATTCTCTTCGGGTATCGTCTGTTCTTGTTCCTGATTATAACGTTCCTTCCAAGTTCCATAGTAGTTAATATCATACGGTTTGTCTGGATATCTGACCCAGTTTTCGCATTCCCAAAGGTCATAAGGATTGACTTCATCCCAATAGCATTCTTGCAGATAGACGTTATGATTTCCCCAAAGACGTCCTTTACTGATATATCCGATGTTTGTCCAAAAACAGTCCCATACTTCTCCAGTGTTGTCTGCGAATGGATGGGGGTTCCTTCCATCATATAGTCCATAATTCATTGAGGGTGGAGTCCTTCGGCGAGTTTGTGACAATCTTGGTTTCCTAATCTTCTTTTCTGTCGGTAAGTGCATCTTCAAGGTATCTTGGTCAGGTATCAGCTTTGTATTACTGCAAGTGCACATCATCTCGGCACAATAGATGCATTGCTCACAGAATGGACATCTAGTATTCCTCATGTTATACTCAATCAACTGGTTCTTCTCCAAAGGCATTAGGCGGCGGTATTCACTATTGATCACCACATTTGCTTCTTCTTCTTCTACCAAATTGAGGTGTGCCTGTCTGGGGGTTATTCCTTCATCTGTGTCACTTTCGTCTTCCGGCCTCTGAGTAAGTTTCGGTACTACTCCTTTCTGAATATCCAAAGGTATACTGAACTTTCTTCCATGGTTGACGAAGATTAACCTTTGTGCATCCAAGTCAATTCGGGCTTTAGCTTTCTTTAGCCAGCTGTTGCCTAAGACAGCGTTGTAGGATTGTGCATTAGTGACCACCATTCTGACGGGTATGATTTCTGTTCCAAACTGGACCGGTACTTCTCGGAGTACTCCTAGGGGTATGCTGCTTTTCCCACTTGTGACGACCAAAGTAGAGGTGGCAGGTTCATCAATATCCCATCCCAGGCGGTCTAGGAAGTGCTTGGCGATAATGCTAACTCCTGCTCCGGTGTCAATAATTACTGAGCATGCTAATCCTCCAATGTTGCATTATGTATAGGTGGATGAGGTATAGGTTCGCTCCTCTTGTTCTTCGGCGGTGTTAACCTCCTCGAATCGGATGGTTGGTTTGGTTTCAGTAATCTGTGTCTTCACCTTTTGCTTTGTTGATAGTGCGATCTGGAAAAGTTGTTTGAAGGTAATGTTGGCCTTTGACTAGCAATGTCTTGCCATGGGTCATATTTGAATTCTTTAACTCTTCTAGGCTTCTTCTCCTTGTTTTCTTCCTGATCCGCCATTTCTTCATCTCTAGTAGTTGAAGTAACTGTCTCGCCAGGTTGCATTATCTGTTTGAAGGCTTTGTCCCATTGGTCCTCATTCAGCTATTGTCTCTGTGTTGGCTTCTTAGGCTTCTCGATGATAACTTCGGGTTCTTGAGTTGGTTTCTTCCTTGGGTAGGGAGTCTTCCTATTGGTAGTGTGGCTGACTGCTTCGACAGGGTAGGCCTCCAGATATTCTTCACTAAATTCTTCATCTTCTTCTTCGATTTCTTATACTATGTTGGCATGGTCAGCCTTCTTTACTTCTTCTCTCTCTCGTCCTTCCTTCCAACTCCTAGTTCAGCAATCCTTGGCAAAGTGACCCCGTCTTCCACAGAGAAAACAATTCATTTCGGTCTTGTTGCATTCTTCGGCTACAAAGGTTCCTCTCGGTTGCCTGTTCTGGCAGATCACCTTGGCTTCAAGGTCAGCTATATGTGCTGTCATCTCTGAGAACATCTTGGTAATCTTTTCCATTTCATCCTCATGAGTTGTCTTCCCCATTTTTGCTATGACTGTTGGTTTGATAGTGTCCTCCTCAGGTGGTTCAGTTGATGCTGATACCATTTGAACTACGGGTATTCCAGTGCTGAATTTCCTGTGTAAGTCTTGTGGTAACTTGTCATATAGGGATACTGAATGTCCTGCTTCGGTATCCCAAAAGGCCTGTGCTATCCTAACTTTCTCTTCCATACTTCAAGGGCCAAACCTCTTGATATGGCGTTGGATGTCTGCGGGTAAGCCGTTCATGAACACCATTTCTCGTACAACCGGGCTGGTTTCTCCACAGAGTTGCATATACTGATCGATGGTATTAACCTAATCTTCTGGGCATTGATTGATTGACATCTTCATGTTGAATAGCTGTTCTTTGATCGATTCTCACTTCTGTTCGGTGAAATACTTCTCTTCTAACCAAGCTCTTGTAACATCCCAATGAGCAGTGGCTAATGTTGTGGCGGGAGGGTTATTTCCAGCTGCTGCTGTGGCTGTGAGAATTAATCCTCCTAGTCCAGTGGCTGCTACATCCATTAGGGCCACATGATATGCTTCTCTTGCAGGTCCTCTAAGTTGGGTGGCCAGGATGGGCAACCATCAGGTGCTGACCATTCCTTTGGCTGCGAAGTAGCTTTCCAAATCATCTAGGAATTCTCGAACATATTCCTTGGTGTATCCATAGAAGGTAGGTAGTCTGTCTGTCATGATTTCTTCGTCTTTTAAGGTCTTCTCCTAGGTAGTTGTAGTAATGTAGGTGGTGGCGGTGGTAGTGCCGTTCTTGCTTTTGTCTTCCACTATGGGTTTCGGCAAGTTCGGTTACACAATATAGGTAACAAATCGGTCGAGGTGTTGATTGATTTCCTGCTAGTCGGCACCAATTGTGACAGACTAAAATATATTAATGGCGAAATACTCTGATATTGAGCAAGTGCAGAAAATACATTTTAGGGGTCTTAGCGGATTATGCGGTAGCGGCTTTGAAGGGGGTGACTAGCAGGAAAGTGTATTAAATAGTGAATATAATGTAATAAGCTTTGTCACAAATAAACTTCTCTTATTTTGAGTTCCTTGACTCTCTCTAACTATTGCTTAGTCCCAGACTAAGGCTTCAGTATCCCTCGGGTTGTCTGTAAGAAGCTTCCTTAGCTTGTTGCAGTCCAAATTTTATTGATAATTGCGAGCAGGGTATTTATAAGAAATTACAAGGTGCTATACGGGCAGCTACCCAGGTTACTACTTGAATTTCTGATTGGCTTGGCTAAATATAAGGTACAAATTGATTGGCTAAGATATAATAAATGATATATCAGGTTATAATATGATTGGGCTACGAAATAATATATCAGATCGAAATACTATTTTAGGTTATAGTGTTATTGCAGATCTCAACAATGCTACAGGTCTCAACAACGCTACAGGTCTCAACATTGTTGAGAGTCACATGACCTGTGATTTCACATGATCAAATTGTGTGTCATCACAAAATGTTCCATCACAATATATATATATACCCAAATCACTCATCTTATTACTAATAGTTATAGCCTACTAATAACTTTAGCTTAAATAACTGATGAATTAGTTTAGCTTAATAAATGAGCTCATATAAAGCTAGAAAGCTAGAATATCTGACTGAGGACCCAATCTGCATCTGAATGACTAAATGATCTGAGAGTTAGAATAGAGAAAAATAGACTTGACAAATCAGCTCATGCTCAAAAGCTCATTAGAATCATACCATCTAAATGTTGAAATTTAATCTTCGAATGTGTGTTTTGGAGTAAAAGAGTGCACTGGCTTATGAAGCCAATATGCGTATATTTATTAATGCTAAATTATGATTGGTCGATACAAAACAAAGATTGTCTAAGCCATGATTGAGTGACATAATGATCGATTGTTAATGGGAGAGAGAGATATAATAAGCTAATAATTTCAACACTCCCCCTACTTGATATATCTCGATAAAAATAAATAAATAAAAATAAAAGAATAAAAATAGAGTATTCAACTGTACATCACGAATGGCATCCATGAAGTATATTTACTGCAAATAACTATATGTAAAATATTACTTGAGTGATAAGAATGACGTGATAAAGAATATAAAAGTTTTAGAAGGTTAGTTACATAAGCCCATTTTTGCGATCAACATTTCAAGTCTTGGTCACACAAGTGGCTTGGTTAATGCATCGGCGATCATTTCATCTGTCGCTATGTAAACAATATCTATCACTTTTGATTTAACTTTCTCTTAAATAAAGTGGTGCTGAATGTCGATATACTTTGATCGAGCATGATTAATTGGATTTTTGGCAAGGGCGATTGCTGATTGGTTGTCTTCAAATAAGGTTGTTACATAATTAGGCAAATATCCTAGCTCATCCAATAGAGTGCATAGCCAAATGGCTTCTTTTATCGCATGTGCTAATGCCATATATTCTGCCTCAGTTGTTAATAGGGCAACGGTTGATTGGTGTTTGCTTGACCAGCTGATGGCTCCTCCTGATAGGTTGAAGATATAGCCTGTGGTTGATCATCATGTATTAATGTCTCCTCCCTAGTTGGCATCACTGAAACCAATCAGTCTTAGATCCTGATCGCATCCAAGGCACAGCTTATAATTGGCTGTTCCTTTAATGTATCTTAATAATCGTTTGAGGGCATGGTGATGTTCTTACATTGGATTGGCCGAAAATTGACTGATGATGCTGACAGCAGCAGCTAGATCAGGTCTTGTCCCGATCATCAGGTACATTATGCTACCAATCATTTGTCTGAATAGACTTTGGTCTGCGGATTTTCCCCCTTCAGCTTTGAGTTGAATGGATAGATCAAGGGGTGTACTGATTGGCTTGGTGTCCGTTATGTTAAACCTTATAATGATTTGATTGGTGAAGTGGCTTTGATCAATTGTGATCATATATGTTTTTTGATCGCGCATGACTCGAATACTTAAAAAATGTTTAATTTCGCCACAGTCTGTCATATCGAATGCATTGCTAAGTTCCACCTTGAATTTGTTCATTGTTTCCATCGAATTAGCCAGAATTAGTAGATCATCGACATATATAGCAATAATTATCAGTGATTGATCATCTTGTCTTCTTCTTAGATAAATGCTGTGATCTGATTGTAGTCTTGTAAAATTTGATTGGCTGAGGTAGTTGTCGATCTTCTGATTCCACATACGAGGTGATTGCTTTAGTCTATACAATGATCGATTGAGCTTACACACAGCTCTCGGTGACAGCTCTGATTGGTCGATTCCTTCAGGTACCATCATATAGATCTCTTCATCAAGATCGCCATTCAGGAATGCAGTTTTTACATCCATTTGGTGAATTTCTAAGTTTAGGGTTGCTCCGATCGATAAAAGTGCCCTGATCGATATAAATTTCGCCACAGGAGCAAATGTTTCATTGTAATCAATTCCTTGCTGTTGTGAATATCCCTTGGCCACTAATCTCACTTTGTATCTGGCAACCGATCCATCAGTATTGAGCTTCTTTTTAAAAACCCATCTGCATCCAATCAGCTTACGTCCCACAGGTACCTCAGATACAATCGTCCACGTGTCATTATTCTTAAGTGATTTAAGCTCTTGATTGATTGCTTCCTCCTAAAGCTTTGCATCAGGCAGAGAAATTGCCTCCTTGTAGGTCATTGGGTCATCAGTCGATTCAATTAAATTAGCTTCTGACATGCGATCTTGCCAAATTTGTAGAGCTTCAGTGTCGATCAATTGTTTGATTAGCTCCCAGGTGTTGTCATTATCATCATAGCCTAGCCATTTAACTAGATATTGTCTTTTTTCATCAATCTTGCATTCTCTGATAATCGCTTCAATGACATATTCTTGATCTTCTGGGTTAATGATTGTTGGGGATTTTAATATAATAGATTCATCAAATGTAATGTTGTGGCTGATCTCTATCCTCCTATTGGTTGGATCCCAGAGCCTATATGCCTTTTTTTCGTCATGATAGCTAATCATTTTAAGCTTTTTGGATTGGGGTGCCAGTTTCGACCTTTTTCCCTTGTGAATATGCATATATACATCAGCCCATATGACGTGCAAGTTACTGATATCAGGCTTGTGACCATGCCATAATTCAAATGGTGAAGCACTCTCCTTATTGGCTTGCATTGGCAATTGGTTACGTAAATATGTAGCACTTGTGGCAAGTTCTGCTCAAAGTTCATCAGGTATGCTGGCAGTAATTTTAACTGCCCGGATTGACTCCATCAATGTCCGGTTATATCGTTTGGCTACACCGTTTTGTTGCAGCATGTCCAGCATTATCATTTCATGATGAATTCCATTTTTGATTAAAAATTTGTGCATCTTGATGTTTACATACTCTCCTCCTCCATCTGATCAGAGAATCTTGAGTTTTTAGCCCAATTGCGTCTTGGCGAATGCCTTGAATGTCTGGAATCGATCAAATGTATCACTTTTGTTGTCAATAAAATATGTTATGACGTAGCGAGTAGTGTCATCGATGAATGTTAATATATATTTTACTCCATTGACTGATGGCGTGGGCATTGGCCCGCACAGATCTGAGTGCACCCTTCCGATAGACTCCATCGATCGATTTTTCACATGTCTGAATAGCTTGTGGTGCAACTTCGCATGTTCACACCCGGCGCATATTTCAATTTATCCGGTTGACAGCTACACATCTCTGAGCCCTGTGACAAATTTGTTGATTGATTGCAGAGTGTTTCAGCCTGGATGGCCTAGCTGGTGATGCCATAGTGTGTAGTCATCAATCTTGGAATCGGCAATGTTTGCAATCTTGGAATCAGTGATGTTTGCTTCTAGCTCTAGCTCTGGTGATATCGATAAATGAAATAGGTCGCCATCGACTTGTCCGATTTTAATTTTCTCGTGATCTGTGCCGATTTTAATTACTGATCCGTCACTCTTGAAGGTTATGTCATTTCCGTCACATGTCAACGCCCACACAGATATTAAATTTCTGGTGATCTCCGGTATATATAAGACATCCCGTAATTTCAGCTCGTCGTCGAGCTCAATTGTCCCAACGTGTGTCGCACGTAATTTCTCATTCCCTGCACACGTAACCAAGCCGTCGTGCTCAGCCACCATCTCGAAAATCTTCAATTGGTTGAACATATATTGCGTGGCACCTGAATTGATGATAGCACCAATCGCCAGATTTGCTTTGGCTCTCAGTTTAGCCTTTTCTTTTTCTTTTTCTGTTTTTACCCAATCGTTGAATTTGTTGTATTGAAATATTCTGTGTTCTCCCTCACAGACATAAAATTTCCGAGGGTGTCCCTGAAAATTCCCGCCTCGATTGGCTCTGTGATTGCCACCTCGGTCGCCTCTGTCATTATGACCTCCTCGATTATTTCCGTTATCGTTGTTATAGCCTCGGCTTCGTCCAGCGCTTCCGCTATCATTGTTATAGCCTCGGCTTCGTCCTGCATTTCCGCCTCGGTTGTCATGACTGCCACCTCAGTAGCCACCTCGGTCACCACCTCGGTATCTGTCTCGGTCGCCGCCTCAGTAGCCACCTCGGTCTATCACGTGGGCTTCGTCGCGCCTTTGTTTATTATCTGGGTTGAACCTGATGCATGCAAGTTGTAAAGCCTCTAGTGTAGTCGGCATATTCTCCTGCGCAAGTATTAATTCCCAGTACCTGGGGCTTAGACCCTAGAGATATTGTGGTATAGCTTCTGTGTCGGTTATATCTTCGATTTGCGCTATAATTCTGTTGAACACATCATTATAATCTTCGATCGATCCTTTTTGCTTCATCATCGCAAGCTTATCGTGCATTTGTAATAATTGTTCCATTGGTACGTATTTTTGCATCATAGCCTCTTTAAGCTCATTCTACGAATCAAATTCTCCCGATGTGTTCATGTGCCTTTATAGTCACATTCTAGCATTACCTGTAATTTTACTGATTGCTGCGTTGACTTCCTCCTTTTATACTGATAGATTGATGCTAGTGATAAATTACTCTATGGTATCAAAGTAATTGAACAATCTGGGTGCACTACCTGACCCATCGAATTTGTTAATTAATCTCAGGTACTCCTTTGCCAGATCATTAAGCTTTATTGATGTTGTTGGTGATGGTGATGGTGATTGTGGCGTGTTGCCTTCTGTAGCTGCATTCTGATTGATTGGTGCGCTAGGTGATGCATTTGTTTTGTCGATTTTTGCCATCAATTTGTCTATTAGGGTTGTTAGCGTGTCTAATTTATCTTTCTGATTTCTGATCATTATAGCTATCTGTTTCTGTCGATCGAGGCTAAATGCAATATTGCTCTGATGGTTGCCATCCAATCCTTTGTCATCGTCAAGGGTTTGATATCTGTTGTCTGTTTTTGATTTAGACCGCAATCTTGTCGATCTTATTGCTGAGAATGATGATGTGTATAGATTGTCCATTTCATTGTCATTGAATGCTATGTCATTACATGTTGTTTATCGCATTGCTTTATCGCGGTGTCGTTTGTCGCATTGTTTATTGCATTGTTTGATGTGTTGTTTACAATTTTAAATAAACGCTTACTGTAATCGCAGTTGTAATTGCGTAGATACTATGATTGCATAGATCTCAGGTTATCAAGCTGCAATTCGAGCAGCTCGGAGCTTATAACCTGTTGAAATTTGATCTTTGAATGTGTGTTTTGGAGTAAAAGAGTACACTGGCTTATGAAGCCAATATGCGTGTATTTATTAATGCTAAATTATGATTGGTCGATACAAAACAAAGATCATCTAAGCCATGATTGAGTGACATAATGATCGATTATTGATGGGAGAGAGAGATATAATAAGCTAATAATTTCAACACTAAATCACATGATCTACCTCTAGATATAAACAAAATAAATTATATACCCAAATCATGCAAGGAATGAAGGAATACACCACAACTACTGCTTATGGTAAGATCTTGAGTTTACTTATTAAAATTAGCAGAATAACTTACATACATACTATATAGAGAGATTCTTAAAGATTCTAGCAAAATCTGTAACAAAAAAAAAAAAGAAAGTTAGAACAACTAAAATAAAAAATAAATAAGCAACTCAAGTACTATGAATCTAGAATGACCATATATCTGCATATCCGAACAGACATATCTAGATAAATTAGTATAGAGAACAATGATGATATGAAAAAAGAGAAAGAAAAAGCGAGTCTAGATCTTCAGTTATATATCTTTTTTTTTAATATTTTGATGCCTCAAAGTCTATTTTATTCAGTAACTTATTCTCTTTTATTCATCAAACAATTAATTTATTTATTTTATTTTTAATTGATTTCACCCTTTTTTTTATATTAAACAATAATATATTTGATCAATTTTTATATATATTTCATTTATTATCTCAGTAACATATTCTCTTATTCAGATTGGATATTATTATATTATTATTATTTGATAATCTTTAATGGATATTTATTTCATTTATTTATGTTTAGACATTATTTGATATATTATTTTATTATATCTCTTGTTTTATTATTTTATATCTTATGTTTCTCAGGAATCATTTATTTATGGAAACATGATAAGCTACTTCTTTATTTAGTAATATCCTTATCAGGAGTAGTATTTTCTTATTTTTATATTTTTGGATAACTTGAATTCAATTGAAGATCC
Source organism: Endogone sp. FLAS-F59071 (assembly GCA_003990785.1). NCBI lineage: Eukaryota > Fungi > Mucoromycota > Endogonomycetes > Endogonales > Endogonaceae > Endogone > Endogone sp. FLAS-F59071. The sequence goes on along the minus strand of RBNK01000040.1, from coordinate 17,450 downwards.
ATAACAATGTTATGCTCACTACTATATAAATCATATATATGATTTTGAAGACTTGCATTCAGAGGAGCTTATTTTATTAGCTTCTCTCATATATTATCAATTTATACTACTGCTGCACTTAGTTTTAAGGATGAGACATTCCCAGTTAAGCCCTCCAGATATGACAATTGATGTGCAACTTGCTTGATTTTTAAGAATATTCTATGACTTTCTGATGATAATTCCTAATTCCATCTATCATTGATTATCTCTCAGATCATCTCTGAGTCATCTTTTGTCAGATTGTCCAGCAATTTACAATGATCAGATAGTATTTTTATAATGAAGCCATCTTTTCTTAGTTCTTTAATTTTGTATAAATATTGTAATAGACTAAAATATATTAATGGCGAAATACTCAGAATTAAGCAAGTGTAGAAAATACATTTCAGAGATCTTAGCAAATTATGCAGTAGCAGCTTGAAGGGTGGGGGTGACTGGTAGGAAAGTGTATTAAATAGTGAATATAATATAATAAGCTTTATTGCAAATAATAAACTTCTATCTGTAGAGCTTACTTAAAGGTCTTATCTGTTCCATAAGTAGTAAGCTTAATATTTGTCTGATTCTCAGGATTTATGTAGTGATTCTATCACTCTACCATTTTTGGTATCAGTTCAAATACTAACTCAAGACTACTGATTTATTGAAGCTAAATAAAGGGGGGTAAAGTATTATAATCATTATGAATATAATTTGCCATAGTGTTAATATGAGAATGTTCTAATAATTTCTGAATAGTAGTTAAATTACATTTATTACTATTGAGCAGATATAGATTGCTAAGTAATAAATAATAGAATAATAAATGGGATAATAAAATAGTATAATAAAAAAAGAATAATGAACTAAAATAAAAGGAGTAAATAGTTATTCAGAATCTAAACTGTTATTCAGAATCTAAATGCTTATTCAGAATCTAAACTATTGTTCAGAATCTAAATGGTTGTTGATCCAGTCTGGTCTGCAGAATTTTATAATTTGCAATTTGGAAATTAATAATACAAATATAAGAATATACTACTCTAACTAAGAAATATACTAAGTAAAGTAGTACTGCAGTACAAATATATTTTTGAGCAATTCAATATAATAAAATTCTTTCCATCATAATATCCTCTCTATTTCTCTTTAATAAATCAGTTTGTATAGAGTTTTGGAATATCTCAATATCAGTTATAGTAAAGTCTGAAGAGTATAGCAAATTTAGCTGTAGTAAGGATACACAAAGAGAGATATTATGTCTGACACTCTGAGCATTCTTAATGAACAAATGACCAGTTATTAGTATATTTATCACAATATATTCTAAAACTATTTATATACTAATCTTAAAAGAGAATTATTTTTAGTTTAATTATATTTATTAATATAATTTGAAGAATCTTGTTTAATTCAGTTTTACTAAACTAGTATAGTTGCAAAGTCTTTTTCAATACTTTAAGTATTTCTTACTTTAATTTAATTTATTTCTTATTAATATTATTCTAATAATTAAAATGATAGATTTCTTATTTTCTTATATTTACTATTTATATAAGAAATTAGATATATAATAATTCTTTTACTTCTAAGCTAAAGTTATTTAATAATCTTCTATATAAAAAGTAAGAGTATTTATTGTAATAGCTGACCTTTAAACTATCTAATTTCTATGAATTTGATATTATACTTAATTTGAAGTTATCATGACCTTTTATCCCTTTCTATTTTTAGTTATTAATGACTTTTATTTCTACTTGATGACTTTGATAACTTTTATTTCTACTTGATAACTTTTATTTCTACTTAATAACTTTTATTTCTACTTGATAACTTTTATTTTTGCAAAATGTTGCTACCAGAGTTATTATATATCCTTTATAATAATTGAATTATAATTTTATAAGTGAAGCCTTTCTTATTTGTTCCTTAGTCCTTTAAATTTGTATAAATACCCCTCTATTTTCTATTTAAATAAATCAGTTTACATAGAGTCTTAGAATATCTCAATATTAGTTATAGTAGTAAAGCCTAAATAGTATAGTATATAGCTAGCAGTAAGAATATACAAACAGAGATATCATATCTATAATTCTGAGCATCCTCACTTAGTATATTCAAACATAGAATAACTAATGTGATAGACTAAAATATATTAATGGCAAAATACTCGAAGTTGAGCAGGTGTAGAAAATATGTTTTAGAGGTCTTTAGCAGATTATGCAGTAGCATCTTAAGAAGGGTAATGTGTTGGTGTAAGTGTTAACTGGCAAGATTAAAGTACAATTGATTAAATAAAGTATATCTGTTAGAATCTCAAAACTATCTCAATTGCTTACTTCTTGAGTAAGGCTTCAGTATCCCTCGGGTTGTCTGTTGTAAGCTTTCTTAGCTTGTTGTAGTCCAAATTTTATTGATAATTGTGAGCAGAGTATTTATAAGAAATTACAAGGTGCTATATGGGCAGCTACCCAGGTTACTACTTGAATTTCTGGTTAGCTTGACTAAATATAAGATACAAATTGATTGGCTAGAATATAATAAAATAATATATCAGATTATAATATAATTGGGTGGCGAAATAATATATCAGATCGAAATACTATTTTAGGTTATAATGTGATTGTGGATCTCAATAACACTTTAGATCTCAATAATACTTCAAGTCTCAGTGTTATTACAAGTCACATGACTTGTGATCTCACATGATCAAATTATATGTCATTACAAAATGTTCCATCACATCTCCTTCCTTTCTGCGAGTTAGACTTCAAGGTATAGTTCTAACTCAGAGAAATCTTTTTGTAACTGTTTTACCTCTTTCTCTAGTTCCTTCATGTCATTCTGTATAAGTTGATGTAGTTGGAATATACTGCACTGAAAGTGGTTCAAAGTACTAGACTTGTGCTTGAATAATTGATAAATCTGTTCAGCCATTTTTGTAGTATAGGCAGGAAGTGCTCCTTTGAGAGCTTGTTAACAGATTTCCCTATTCTTCCGATTCCAGATATGTTTGACTTCTTTATCCTAGAGTTGTATGATTTGATAGTATTCTTTCCACTCATTGATTCATACCAGGTGTTGTCTCCTTTGGATGTTACATACAATCGATCAGGTCTTCTGTAATGTCAATCCTTCTATCTCCTCAAGGTCCTTCAGGGGTTCTATATATTGGTATGCCTCAATCAGGCTGACTCGGACTTCATAGAAGTTGTTCCAGTGGGGTATGGTACTTCTTGAGGCAGTTTTGGTGAATAGTATAAAGTAAGATCGTTCTTGTCATTTTTCATAACTGATACATAGTTTCTTTTATACTCATGATGTAGTAGAGTCCTTCCCACTTTGGGTCCAATTTTGCTGACCAGGAGGACTCTACTATATTCTGGTATAGTAAGACCTGATCATCTATCTTCAATTTTTTGGTTTCCTTGTGTTGCTTGTCATAATTCTTCTTTTGACAATCTTGTGCAATGGCAATAAATTCCTTCACCTTGTTTCGGATATTATGTAATTCTCGAATTTCTTTTGTCACATAATGCTCGATTTGCATTTCCTAGGAGGTGTAGTTGGGTTCTGGGGTGGTTATTACTTAGTCTACCAGCTGATGAGCTTTTCTTCTGTAAGTGAGCTCAAAAGAGGTAAACTTTGTTGTTTCTTGTTTCATTGTTCGTAGTGCAAATAAGGTAGAAGGTAGGTACAAGTCCCAATCTCCTCCTTGTAATTATACTATTTTAGCAATCATATTCTTAATAGTTTGATTTATCCATTCGGTGAGTCCATTTTCTTGGGGATGGTAGGCAGTAGTCTTTATCTGGCGGATCCTGAAGTATTATATCAATATCTACATGAATTCATTAATAAATTCAGTTTCTTGATCAGAGGTTATTTCATAGGGTATTCTGTGGTGGCAGATAATATCTTCATAGATAAAGGGTGCAATATTAAGGGCATCTGCAAGGGGCAAAGCTCTTGCTTCGAGGTACTTGGTTAGGTAATCTACTGCTACTATGATGTATCGATTTCCTCTAAGTGTTCTTGGTAGTAGTCCCACAATATCTATTCCAATATGTTTGAAGAGTCCTTCAGGTATAATTAGTTGTAAGGTCTCGACTTCCTTTTCTCAGCACCTCTTCTGGCAAGTGTCGCATCTCCTGATATATTCTCTAATATCTTCATACATGTTCTTCCAATAATATTTTTCTGATAATCATTGATATGTGTTATCTATGCCCATGTGTCCCACAAGCTGATGATCATGGGAGGCCTGAAGTACCATCTGCTTTTTGTATTCGGAGACTACAAGTCATATCTGTCCTCTGTGTTGTCAATAAAGTATATTATTCTTGATGAAATAGTTGAGTGCTGTTGTCCGAATAAGCTGTTAATCATTTTCGTTCATTATCTCAGTAAAGATTAGATTACTGAGATAATCCAAATATCCATTATAGAGTTTAGTGTCCATTGGGTAGATATATTCTTTTTGGTTTGGGGTGTCAATCTCGGATAAATTGGGGTAGGCGTAAGAGGGTGTCTACATTCTGATGATTCCGTCCTTTTCTATATTGTGTCATGAAGTCATACTCCTGCAGTATGGCTAGCTATCACACATACATTTCTGTCAGATTTGGTTTGTTCCAAAGCTATTTGAGGGCTGAGTGGTCTATTATCAGGGTAAACTGTTTTCCAATCAGAAAGTGGCGGAAGTGTTATATAGCTCAAATGACTGCTATGCATTCCAGCTGGGTGGCTCCATAGGAAGGTTCTGCTCCATGGGTGGCTTGTCCTGCATACACAATCACATGCTCTCTATCTTTATCATCTTGTGCTAAAATTGCTCCAAGTCCAAATAACGATACATCTGTATACAGCTTGAATATTTTTATAAGATCCAGTCTTGCCATAACTGGTGCATGAGTAAGTGCTTCCTTGATCAGATTGAAGGCAGTTTGTGTGGCTGATGTCCATTCCCATGCTCTTCCCTTTCTTTGCAACATATGCAGGGGTGTAGCAATTTCGGAGTAACCAGGGATAAACCTTTTATAGAACTAGACTAGTCCTAAGAATCCTTGTAAGGTCATCTTATCTTGCAGGGTTGGGAAAGCTTTGATGATTTCAGTCTTCTTTGGGTCTGGGTGGATTTCTCCTCCATCGATTATAAATCCGAGGTATTTAATTTTCTTTTGCCCAAAGTAGCATTTTGTTGGCTTGATCCTTAATCTGTGTTTTCTGAGTCATTCAAATACTTCCTTTAGGATCACTATATGTTCTGCAAAGTTTTCTGCATAAATGTTAATATCATCGATATATACAATCATTCCATGTCCAATCAAATTATAGAAGATCTCGTTCATTGTAGCCTGGAAGGTGGTGGGTACATTGCAAAGTCCAAAGGACATTCTTGTGATTTCGTACTGTCCGAATGGTATAACAAATGCTGATTTTTCCTGTGCTTTAGGCGTCATTCCGATTTGGTTATATCCTGCCCATAGGTCCAAGGTTGAGTAGATTTGCACCTTTTTCAATATGTTTTGTAAGTCTTTTGAGTGCAGAATTGGATATGCATGTTTCTTGGTAACTGAGTTCAATTTGCAATAATCGATAACTATTCTTTGTCCGTCTTTCTTTGATACTATGCTGATGGGTGATGCCCAAGGGTTCTTCGACCATATGATTACTCCTGACTTCAATAGTTCTTAAATATGCTTTTATACAAAGTCATGATAGTTGGCTGGTAATCTGTAGGGTACTTGTTTGATTAGTTTGGCGTCTCTAGTGTCAATACGGTGAGTGAAGAATGCCTGGTCCGGTAGGTTCTTGAAACTGATTATGATAATATCCTCATACTCCTTTAGTAGATCTTGTAACTGCTTCTTCTGATTTGGTAACAGGTTTTTGTTGAGGGAGTAGATGTGCTTCTTGGCATTTTCCTAGTCATCCAGTCTTTCCATTATCACATTTGCTTGTCCAGTTGATCTAAATCCTTTCCTTCCACATTGTGTTTCTTCTAAATTTTCCACTTCTTTCAAAGGTTGCTGTTCACATTTGATGATCACCATTTGAGTGATTCAATCTCCTCGATATACTTTGAATTGGCTGTAGTTGTGGTTAACTAGTCTAACCTCAATTTCTCCTCTGTAGTCTTCATCTATTAGTCCAAGGAAGACTCCTATTCCAGAGTTGCAGTAGAGTCCACTTCTTGCCCATACTTGCACACATTATCCAGGTGGTAGGGCAATAGCAATTCCAGTTTTTACAAAGGCTGATGATTTCGGTTTCAGGGTGTAGTCTTCATCTGCATATAGGTTATAACCTGCAGCTCCTTCAGTTTTTCTCTTTAGTATGATTGTGCCTTCTGTTAGTTTCTTGACTTGAGTTGCTGTATCCTTTTCTTTAACTATGAATACTTCTTCAAAGGTGGGGACATTCAGTTTTTTTCACTGTTCATGAGTTATGTCCTGAGGTAGGTTCTACTATAAGTCCTTCCACCACTAATAGCACATACTAATGCATTTGTCAGGGTGAATTATTTCCTCAAGTGCGATGATTTCTTCTTCTGAGTCTGAATCACTTTCTTCAATTAGGGTAGGTCTATCATCTTCATCATCTTTCTGGAATAAGGCTCTGACTTTGATAGGTGTCTGAGTAGTGTAAACCTCATTGCTCCATTCCTTAGGTACTTCCTCATTTTTATTCTCTTCGAGTACTGTCTGTTCCTGTTCTTAGTTATGACGTTCCTTTCAAGTCCCATGGTAATTGATATCATATGGTTCATCTGGATATCTGACCCAGTTTTCGTATTCCCAAAGATCATAAGGGTTGACTTCATCTCAATAGCATTCTTGTAGGTAGATGTTACAGTTTCCTCAAAGATGTTCTTTGCTGATGTATCCAATATTTGTCCAAAAACAGTCCCATACTTCTCCAGTATTATCTGCGAATGGATGAGGGTTTCTTTCATTATATAGTCTATGATTCATTGAGGGTGGAGTCCTTCGGTAGGTCTATGACAATTTTGGTTTCTTAATCCTTTTCTCGATCAGTAGATACATCTCCAAGGTATCCTGATAAGGTATCAACTTTGTATTGCTACAAGTGCACATTATCTTGGCACAATAGATGCATTGCTTACAAAATGGGCATCTAGTATTCCTTATGTTATACTCGACCAGCTGGTTCTTCTCCACAGGTATCAGATGGCGATATTCACTATGGATTACTATATTAGCTTCTTCTTCTACCATATTGAGGTGCGCCTGTCTGGGGGTTATTTCCTCATCTGTATCACTTTCATCTTCTAGTCTTTAAGTAAGTTTCAGTACTACTCCTTTCTGAATATCCAGAGGTACACTGAACTTTCTTCCATAGTTGACGAAGATTAACCTTTGTGCATCTAGGTCAATTCTGGCTTTAGCTTTCTTTAACCAGCTGTTACCTAAGATGGCATTATAGGATTGTACATCGGTGACCACTATTCTGATGGGAATTATCTCTGTTCCAAACTGAACTGGTACTTCTCGGAGTACTCCTAAGGGTACACTGCTTTTTCCACTTGCGACAACCAAGGTGGAGGTAGCAGGTTCATTAATATCCCATTCTAGGTGGTCTAGGAAATACTTGGCGATAATACTGACTCCTGCTCCAGTGTTGATAATGACTGAGCATGCTAATCCTCCAATGTTGCATTGTGCATAGGCAGATAAAGTATAGGTTCACTCTTCTTGTTCTTCAGCAGTATTAACTTCCTCGAATTGAATAGTTGGTTTGATTTCTATAATCTGTATTTTCACCTTCTGCTTTGTTGATGGTGTGATCTGGAAGAGTTGTTTAAAGATAATGTTAGCCTTTTGGCTAGCAATATCTTTCCATAGGTCATATTCAAATTCTCTAACCCTCCTAGGCTTCTTTTCCTTGTTTTCTTCCTGATCCGTCATTTCTTCATCTCCAGTAGTTGAGGTAACTATCTCGCCAGGTTGCATTATTTGTTTGAAGGCTTTGTCCCATTAATCTTCATTCAGCTGTTGTCTTTGTGTTAGCTTTTTCGGTTTCTTGATGATAACTTCAGGTTCCTGGATTGGTTTCTTTCTTGGGTAGGGGTTCTTCCTAGTAGTAGTGCAGCTGACTGCTTTGACAGGGTAGGCTTCTAGGTATTCTTCATCAAATTCTTCATCTTCTTCTTCGATTTCTTGCACTATGTTGGCATAGTCAGCCTTCTTTTCCTCCTTTCTCTCCCATCCTTCCTTCCAACTTCTAGTTCGGCAGTTCTTGGCAAAGTGACCATGTCTTCCACAGAGAAAACAATTCATTTCAGTCTTGTTGCGTTCTTTGGCAATAAAGGTTCCTCTCAGTTGCTTATTCTGGTGGATCACCTTGGCTTCAAGATTGGCTATGTGTGCTGTCATTTTGGAGAACATTTTGGTAATCTTTTCCATTTTATCTTCATGAGTTGTCTTTCCTGTTTATGAGTTGTCTTTCCTGTTTTTGCTATAACTGTTAGTTTGATAGTATCCTCCTCAGGTGGTTTAGCTGATGCAGATACCATTTGAACTACAGGTATTCCAGTGCTAAATTTCCTGCATAGATCTTGTAGTAACTTGTCATATAAGGATGCCGAATATCCTGCTTTGGTATCCCAAAAGGCCTGTGCTATTCTGACTTTCTCATCCATTCTTCGTGGGCCAAACCTCTTGATATGGCATTGGAGATCTACAGGTAAGCCATTCATGAATACTATTTCTTGCACAACCAGGCTGATTTCTCCACAGAGTTGCATATACTAATCAATGGTAGTAACCCAGTCTTCTGGGTACTAGTTGATTGACATCTTTATATTGAATAGCTGTTCTTTGATTGATTCTCACTTCTGTTCAGTGAAGTACTTCTCCTCTAGCTAGGCTCTTATAGTATCCCAATAAGTGGTAGCTAATGCTGCAGCTGTGGCTGCATTTCCTGCTGCTGCGGTAGCTGCAAGGAGTAATCCTCTTAGTCCAGTGGCTGCTGCATCTGTAAGGGCTATACGGTATACTTCTCTTACAGGTCCTCTAAGTTGAGCGGCCAGTATAAGGATCTATCGAGTGCTGACTGTTCCTTTGGCTGCAAAGTAGCTTTCCAAATCATCTAGGAATTCTCGAACATATTTCTTAGTATATCTGTAAAAGGTAGGTAGTCTGTCTGCTATGGTTTCTTCATCCTCTTGAGGTCTTCTCCTAGGTAGTTGTAGTAATACAGGCAGTGGTGGTGGTAGTGCCATTCTTGCTTTTGTCTTCCACTATGGGTTTCGGCAAGTTCAGTTACACAATATAGGTAACAAATCGGTTAAGGTGTCAATTGATTTTCTACCAGTTGGCACCAATTGTGATAGACTAAAATATATTAACAGCGAAATACTTGAAGTTGAGCAGGTGCAGAAAATATGTTTTAGGGGTCTTTAGTGGGTTATGTGGTAGCATCTTAAGAAGGGTAATATGTCGGTATAAGTGTTAACTGGCAAGATTAAAGTACGATTGATTAAATAAAGTGTATCTGTTAGAATTTCGAAACTATCTCAATTGCTTACTTCTTGAGTAAGACTTCAGTATCCCTTAGGTTGTCTGTTGTAAGCTTCCTTAGCTTGTTGCAGTCCGAATTTTATTGATAATTGCAAGCGGGGTATTTATAAGAAATTACAAGGTGCTATATGGGCAGCTACCCAGGTTACTACTTGAATTTCTGGTTGGCTCGACTAAATATAAGATACAAATTGATTGGCTAGAATATAATAAAATAATATATCAGGTTATAATGTAATTGGGCAGTGAAATAATATATCAGATCAAAATACTATTTTAGGTTATAATGTAATTGTGGATCTTAATAATACTTCAGATCTCAATAACACTTCGAGTTTCAGTATTATTATGAGTCACATAACTTGTGATCTCACATAATCAAATTATATGTTATCACAAAATGTTCTGTCACACTAATTATTAGTATATTTATTATATTTTGATACTAACTAGTAGGAGAGTTATCAAAAGACTGACTCTCATATCCTTATTCAAGCAGGACTAAACTACCTCTTCAAGTAACAACAGTGTACTCATATCAGAAGACAGTATCATTCAAGATAGATCACTGAAGAACACTCCTACTTTTCATATGAAGAAGATCACTAAATAGCTTTAGCTTTAAAGAAGAAGAATTTATTATACCCAACCCTTCTAATAGTAACTATAGTAAAATAAGAGAATTCATTACCTCCCTTACAGTATATAACAAGTTATCATCAGATGAAGAATCAGCCTTCAATTTTAGTAATAAACTATAAGCATTATTTTATAAAATATCCAGATAATAAACTAGAAATCAATATATATAAAATAACAGAAAGACTACAAATCTTCACTAGTTATATATCAGCTGAATTAGTAATTAAGTTCATCGAAGATTTATAGATTTATAATGCAATTCAATAGTTTATTAATATTACAAAAGTAAATATTCTAGAAGTAGTTTTACAAGGACCTATCAAGATCATATATAATACTGTAGTAATTATTACAGCAGTAAATGAAGGATTCAATATAAGAGTAGAAGGAGCAAATGCAGAAGCTGATACTATAGTAATCTTTACTAATACTATCATATAGTTGAGAGCTATCTACTATATAGCTAATATATAGCAAAATATGAAGAATCAGCTAGCATCAATATATCAAGGAATAAATAAAAGCCTACTTATCTTTTATACAAAATTCTGATATGTAGTAGACCTTGCAGAATACCTAGCAGCTAACCAGGACTTTATTATTGAGTAGTGTTTTATGAATAGACTTCATCAAGAAATTGCCATCTAAGTTTAATTTAGTTATAGAGGTTGAGTTTACTATAAATCATTAGATTAGTTACTATATATCAATTTGTGTCTTAAGGTCTGAGATATATATAGTTATCTTACTTATTTGTTCAATAAGGTCATCTATGGCTGGGTTCTTTTATAAAGCTGCTTCCTAATTAACTATGGCTAGTGCAATAGTAGATACAACTGCTGGTATAGTATGGGGTTCTTGAAGGTTATTTAGTAATATTTGCTATATTATATCTTAACTCAGGTTTTATGTAACTCAATATCTCTATATATAATTAATCTTCTGTATATGATTTAGTTTGACTGAGCTGGAGCATATATATAGTAATGAATAAGATAAGCTCTTCAAAGAAGAAGTTAACTATATTATTCAAGAAGATATACTAATATCTGAAGTATTTATAAGTAAAGGAAACAAGGAATACAAGTTATGAAAATCTAAGAAATATAGTCTAGATATATAGAAAGAAATAGAAGATATTGTGACAAATGTACTAATAACCGGTTGTTCATTCATTTGTTTGTATATACTAAGTGAGAATGCTCAGAATTATGGATGCGATATCTCCCTTTGCATATCCTTACTACAGCTTCATGCTGTGCTCTTCAGGCTTTACTATGACTGATATTGAGATATTCCAAGACTCTGTACAAACTGATTTATTTAGATAGAAATAGAGGGGTATTTATACAATTCTGAAGGACTAAGAAACAACTAATAAAGACTTCGCTACAAGTATGACTCAATAACTGCGAATAATATTTCGTCGATAAAAATGAGATCAGTCACTGGTGGCGAGATCGCTTACTAAAAATGATACTAACTAAAAACCAAAGGATACAGAGGGTCACTGTAACTCCAAAAACAGGTGGCAAGTTCTTATAAATTGAGCAAGTTGCACGTCGATTGTCACATCTGGGGGCTCAACTGGGAAGGTCTCGTCCTCAAGACTCTCTCTAGGTCAGGTACAGAGTATTTCTTGGCAGTGGCGGCATGAATTGGCTATACAAGAGAAGCTAATAAAATAAGCTCTGATCGCGAGTAGGGTGCTGTGGTGAGCATAACATTGTGTCCAAGTTATCTGAAAATATAAAAATAAGAAAATACTATTCTTGATAAGGATATTACTAAATAAAGAAGTGGCTCATCATGTTTCCATAAACAAATGACTCCTGGGAAACGTGGGATATAAAAATAAAATAGTAAAATAAGAGGTATAATAAAATAATATATCAAATAAAAATAAAATAGTCAAACAATATCCAAAACGCAAAATAAGTGTCCATCAAAGATTGCCAAAAAAAATAATAATGTCCGATCTGAATAAAAGGGAATAAGTTACTGAGATGATAAATGAAATGTACGTCAAATGAAAATCAATCGAGTGTGTTATTGTTCAATTTGAAAAAGGGTGAAATCGATCGAAAATAATAAATAAATTAATTGTTCGATGAATAAATAACTGAATAAAATAGACTCCGGGGCACCAAAATATTAAAATATATAACTGAAGACCTGGGCTTGTGTTTTCTTTCTCTTTTTCCCACGTGTCATTGCCTTCTATACCGATTCATCCAGATATGTCTGTACGTCTGGTACATGGTCATTCTAAATTCGTGGTGCTCGACTTTCAGTCATTCTGACTTCTTTCATTTTTGTTTTCGTCGCCGATTTCGCTAGAATCTTCAAGAATCTCTCTGCATGGTGCGCATGTGAGTCATGCTGCTGATTTCGGTAAGTAAACTCTAGATTTTACCATATGCGGGGGTCGCGGTGCATTTCTTGCGTGATTCGAGTATATGATTCATTACACCTGGGTAGATTGGGTGATTCGGATGGTATGATCCTAACATTTTGTTTATTTGCGAAGTTTGTTTTTTGGGCATGAGCTGATTTGTCATTTATTTTCCTTCTAACTCTTAGGTCATTTGTGGATCGGGTCCTCGGCCGGGTGTCCTGGCTTTCTGGCTTTATATGAGCTTATTCGTTGAGCTGAACTGATTTGTCAGGCATTCGAGCTAGGTCATTCAAGCTAGGGTTATTGGTGGGCTATAACCGTTGATAACAAGGTGAGTGATTCGGGCGTGTGTGTGTATACATATGTGTCATGCTTGTCTGAATGCTGCGTATCGGTCAGACTGAATCTCGCCATGAAGTGTCATCGGTTATGAGGGGCGTAGGATTCACACGTGATTCCGTTCTTGGTGACTTGCTTTCTTTTGGTGATTCATTTCTTGGCTGGTCTCGTCATTTTGGGCATCTCGTCATGTGTCTTGCTCTCTTGTTGTCCAGATTTGTCTGTTCTCTTCGACAAGGGTTGTTTGCTTGGGTCAGCAATAAGGTGTCCAGAATGAGGTCTCTAGCCTAGGTAAGTTCTTGGGGTCGCGCCGAGATTCGGGGTAGGTCTTAGGTGGTCATTCGTGCGTGATTCCGGCGAGTATAAGAATGGGGTCCCACCACTTATCTTTCTCCAAAAAGTCTTCTAAATCACACCCTACTCCTTTTTCATATACTTTTACTATAACTTTGCAGTACCAACGATATCCAGTTACTTCTGTCCTTGACAAGCATTGCCAGGATGATGATGATGAGGTTGTCTGCAAAACTCCTCCTACCAGTTGTCGTTCCCAAATTGCGGCAGATGGTGATGATGAGATTGTTTGCGAAACTTCTCCAGGTTTTTGGGATGAAGTAGCCTGGTATTATGAACCAGACTTGACTCCCAGTCCTGTGGCGAGTCTTGTGGATTTCGAACATAAAGAAGAGGAGGAAGAAGAGGTTAAAGCAGCTATTGCAGCGAGCCTTGATTTTGATGTGCTCCCAGTTGATGAAGGCTTTGATGCGGATGCGATGCTATATCCTGGTAGGTAGTTAGCAGTAGGTGAGAATCTTCCTGAAGTATTTTCATTTACTGATGGTTTTCTTCTGCTATGTTTTTCTTATGTAATTAGAACTGTCTCAGAATCTAGTGACTTCTGAGGGATACTTGGATTCTTCTGGGGTTGATGTCTTGAATTCAAGCATCCTGGTCTCAACTCCAGTGGCGAGTCCTGTGGTGAGTTCTGCACCTTCAGAGGTTGGAGTGTCAGATAAGGAGAATGAACCTCCTGAAGTTAATGACAGGTAAGTATCTTCTTCTTCAATATTTTCATCAGGATTGAGAATTCCTATTAATTTTCTATGTAATTAAATCTCTTTATCAGAGACAAGAGCAAAGTTCCTGGGTCTGATTCAGATTCGGATGGATTTCGGACACCAGTAAGGGCTATCACCTGGCATGCTTCAGGGAGTCCTTCTCTTGTTCGTGCTGTTGTTCTGTCTGATTCTGCTATTGTTCTATTTGATTCTGATGAGGAGAGTGAGATCGAATTCCCAGAGGTCGATTAGGTCGGTCAATTGATTAGATAGTTTTGCTCTGTCTTCTTCTATGTATATTGATCAAAAGCTGATTTGGCAATAAAGAAATCTCTTCAGTCAATGATTTGTTTCTTCTCTGAGTTACTGTGATCATTTTATTCTTCCTCTAGGGCAAGTGTCAGTGGTCCTTCTGGTCATTTCCTATAGTACATACCAGGGTGCGCTGGCTTCAGGGTAGTCATAATTTATCGATTTCTTGTTCGATTTCTCCATTCTCCTTCGTTTGGTTCAGTCTGTTCGGTTCGGTTCATATAGGTCTTATCTTGGGTAGAACCTGGTCGAGCCAGTGATTCGAACCTGCATCTTCAATGTATGCCTTGGCATTTCCTAGTGGTATTTTCCTATAGCACGTGCCAGTTGCGCTTTTCGAGGTAGTCCGTTTGTAGCGTTGGGTCATTTCTTGTTTTGTTTCGTACAGCAGAGCATCAATTTAATGAGTCCGTGTAGTCATAACAGTTCGGTTAGTTATAACAGTTCGGTCCTGCTTGAATGAGGACATGAGCTTTGGTCGTTCCTCTTTGGAGTACTTGATAAAGCTCCTGCCAGTCAGCACCAAGATGTGGCAAATATACTAATAACTGGTTGTTTGTTCATTCATTTGTATATACCAAGTGAGAATGCTCAGAATTATGGATGCAATATCTCCCTTTACATATCCTTACTACAGCTTTGTGCTGTGCTCTTCAGGCTTTACTATGACTGATATTGAGATATTCCAAGACTCTGTGCAAACTGATTTATTTAGATAGAAATAGAGGGATATTTATACAATTCTGAAGGACTAAGAAACAACTAATAAAGACTTCGCTACAAGTATAACTCAATAACTGCGAATAATATTTCGTCAATAAAAATGAGATTGGTCACTGGTGGCGAGATTGCTTGCTAAAAATGACACTAACTAAAAACTGAAGGACACAGAGGGTCACTGTAACTCCAAAAACGGGTGGCAAGTTCTTGCAAATTGAGCAAGTTGTGCGTCGATCATCACAATATGATATGGCAGAGAGAATTTTTATTATATGAGATCACAGTTATATGACCCATAATAACACTAAGACTCATAGTGTTATTGAAACCTTTAGTATTATTGAAATCTGCAATCACATTATAACCTAAAATAGTATTTCGATCTGATATATTATTTCACTGCCCAATTATATTATAAACTGATATATCATTTTATTATAGCCAATCAATTTGTATCTTATATTTAGCTAAGCCAATCAGAAATTCAAGTAGTAACCTGGGTAGCTGCCCATATAGCACTTTGTAATTTCTTATAAATACCCCACTCGCAATTATCAATAAAATTTAGACTGTAATAAGCTAAGAAAGCTTCTTATAAACAACCCAAGGGATAATCCTGCAAAGTCTAAATAGACTTTACAGAAGAAGCCTTAGTCTGGGACTAAGCATAGTTAGAGAGAAAGAGAAGTTTATTTGCAACAAAGCTTATTACATTATATTCACTATTTAATATACTTTTCTACCAGTCTACCACCCTTCAAACTGCTACCGCATAATCCACTAAGACCCCTAAGATAGGCTATAGTGAATACTTTTTTGCTGTTAGAATATTTTAGTCTATCACAATAATAATCCTAGTCAAAATAGGATAACTTGCCAAATTTCCAACATTTCAACAATAAATCCAAAAAGAGATAAGTAATGTATAACTTAGATATGAAGTGGTAGAGATCAATATAGTACAGCAATCAGAGAATAATAAACCACAGAATTCCTTGGTATACTTACAATATCAGATTGAAGAAATTATAATACTATACATTATTAATACAGGTGCTAGAGGATACATCATCAGTAAAACAATACTTGACTAACTTGAATAGCAGATTGAAGAAGCTATAACTATAATAATTGTAGTGGCAGATAGATATGTTACAATACTACTCTCAGCAAAGTACACAAATTACTTATCTACTTTAGCAAACTTATTATTTTAGTATCAGTAATGATAGTTAATACTATGTCTTATAATCTTATTATTAGAAATAACTGGTTGAAGAAGGTACAAGCAGTAATCAATCTCAGTATATGCAAGATGTGAATCACTTGGAAAGAACATTACTATGAAATACCTATTGACTTAGAAAAAGAAGTTTGCCTGCAGATAATAGAAAGTGATAATAAAAATGAATAAAAGGAATTTTTCATAATGTAAATTATATAAACTAATCAAAAAGTTCAGCCATTAGAATAAAAAAGTAAACAAGCTACCAGATTTGACCTTTCTACCATTAAGAATATCAAGCTATAACCCAAGAAATTATATATAGTTAGAACAGAAATTACTGCAAGACTACCCTAAGAACATTATAGTTAGATCAAACCAAGAAGCTTCCTTGCAGTTGCTAGAATCATAATCAATATAAGAGTCATTGATGTAGATTATATAGGTGAAATTAAGATAGTAGTTGTTAACTAACACTGATTTAATGTAGCTAAACTTTATAGAGAAG
Source organism: Endogone sp. FLAS-F59071 (assembly GCA_003990785.1). Classification (NCBI taxonomy): domain Eukaryota; kingdom Fungi; phylum Mucoromycota; class Endogonomycetes; order Endogonales; family Endogonaceae; genus Endogone; species Endogone sp. FLAS-F59071. Next base: position 682 of record RBNK01000040.1, on the reverse strand, counting down.
ACCAAGTTATATAGTTAATAATTATACCTATTTAGACTAGCAAAGTATTAGAAGTAAGCAACCTTGAAGAAATAGCTAGAGAAGATAAGAGATTCAGATCAACTGGAGTAAATATTGTAAAAATCATAATAGACCTCAAGTATGCACCCAAGACACATTAGGAAACTATTTTCAGTTTATAGTCTATAACTAGTATCCATGCTTATCAGCTATTCACAGACTGTTTGCAGGCTGTTCTAGCCAGTTTGTGGTTCGCAATATTGTTCTAGTAGAGTTCTAGAGTAGTTTGTAGCTATTCATAGCTGTTTGCTAATAATAGTTCATAGTCTATAACTAGTATCTATATTCATGGCTATTTTATTTATAGCTCTTAGTAAAATAGTTTATAGCTCTTAGTAAAATAGTTTATAGCTCTTAGTAAAATAGTTTATAGCTCTTAGTAAAATAGTTTATAGCTCTTAGTAAAATAGTTTATAGATTAATTAACCATTTTTCTGATGTAGCAAACAAGAAGATATTGTGACGGACTAAAATATATTAACGGCGAAATACTCGGAATTGAGCAAGTGCAGAAAATACGTTTCAGGGGTCTTAGCGGTTTATGCGGTAGCGTCTTAAGAAGGGTGTCGATGTAGGTGTTAACTAGCAAGAATTAAGTGTAATCGATCGAATAAAGTGTATC
>RBNK01000039.1:0-52944 GCA_003990785.1 Endogone sp. FLAS-F59071 | reverse complement strand
TTTTTTTTTTTTTTTTTTTTTTTTTTTTTTTTTTTTTTTTTTTTATTTTAAATATTTTTTATTTTAAAAAAACGTGTCTTTTTTTTTTTTTTTTTTTTGTGTATGTGTAAAGGTAAGCTTTTGTTGGGAATGATTTATCACCAAATTCTACATACTGACTGCACAGTATGAAACCAGCATGGAGACAAAAGAAACAGTCGACCTTGCATCCAATGAAGAAATAGGGTTGATACAGCAGCGTGCATTTGAATGTCCTGCCGTCCTCCTCTAGAAAGTAGTAGTCCACTGCGGCGCGGCCACCTGGCCAGTCAGGATCCTTGACGAGAGTCTGGGATACCGTTTGGGAGGTTCAAAATGACAGAGGAAGCAAAATTGCAGTTAGATTAGATTCATATTCGGGAAAAATGAAGAAAAACCATAAAAAGGCTCACCGAATGCATGTTAATGAGCCACCCGAGCTTTTCCGATCCTTCATGATATCGTCTGAACCCAAGCCGTTCGTCGATCTCGTCACGAATTTTCACATCTTCAAATTTTTGGTCCAAGTTGGTCGGTTCTTCCGCCTGGCGGGTGGTCAGCCTTCCCACGTTGGGTTCAATGATGCTGCGTGTCGAGCTTAACCGTGGATTGTTTCGTCCTGTTCTCCCACGTCCTCGGCCAAAAGAGCCGACATGATGTTGAGCACCTTCAGGAGCGCGGATTCCTCGTACGGATGGAAATGAACCAACAACTTTCGTCGGTTTGAACATTATGTTTTTGATTATTGAATGGGACACGTCAAAATCGACGCGAAACACGCGTCCTAATTATAAAATTGAAAGGATAGTCACAGTTATTTTGTGAAGCGAATATAGAATCTGTGCCGGGTTTCTGATCACGTGATGAGAAATTTGTGGCTTTTTTTTTGCGTTAGCCTCAAAAGGTGCAGACTACTAAGTAAACAATGAAACAAGCGTCACTCGAAACACAGGAAACAAGCATCACTCAAAACATAGGCGACACAAAACATAGAAAACTAGTGATGCAGGAACTATTGCATTGCATTCCTAAGGGGTGAGTATTTCAACACTATGGGAGGTATTTCAGCTATAGGAGGTATTTCGGCCATGGGAGATATTTCGGCCATAGGAGATATTTCGGGAGGTATTTTGGCCATAGGAGGTATTTCATTTTGGCCATAGGAGGTATTTCGGCCATAGATATTTCGGCCATGGGAGGTATTTTGGTTATGGGAGATATTTCGGCCATAGGAGGTATTTTGGCTATAGGAGGTATTTTGGCCATAGGAGGTATTTCAGCCAAGCTATTTATAAGAAATTTTTTTTGTATTTTCTCTACACTACTTCTAGGATAATAGAATTTCAGGAGGGGTAATCTCCTTGTTCCCCACCTTCTGGCAATACTTTCTAAAGCTGTATAGTTATTTTTATATATTGAGTCATTTCCCAGATATTCTGATATAAGTGGTTAAAATACTACTATCTCTTAGAAAAGTATTTTTTTAGTAATTGCAAGAAAGATTATAGTTCTCCCTTTCTATTATAGCTTATTTCTATTTTTTTATATATCTATTTCAAATTGAGTAAATTTTGCAAATTTATTATTTACTTACAAAAAAGTTTTGTTATTAATAATCTTAAACTTAGCTAAAATATCTTTCTCTCTCTTTAGTTCTTAAGTTCAAGCTTTACTAATCTACTTTAAATTACAGTTACCTCTAAGTTCCATTTGGTTGAACTTCTTTTATAGTTAGACTTAAATTATGTAGGTACTTTTTCTGCTATCTTTTTGATTGTATAGGTAAAATGAAGTAGTTTGGTTTTTGAATTTTAATATCAGTATTATGTATATTATTCTTTACTGCTTTCTTTAGTGGTTTTCCTTAGTGTATCTTCTTGAGTTTATAGTCAGAACCTTCTTGATGCTAAGCAGTAGCTGCAATTTGAACTTATATTCTTTTTCCTTTATATTGATAACTGTTGCTATTAACTTGATTTATATTAAAATTATAGGTTTGAAGAAAGAAAGTTACTGCTGGATGAATATAACTATTTTTTATAGAACAATATTGTTTGTATATTTTAATAAACTTATATATAGCTTTGTTTAATGTTAAATCATTTTACTTAAGAAGCTCTTCTAGATTATAATAAAACTAGTAGAATTTATTAAAAGCTAATTAATGAAGATTATTATTATTGTAGTTACTATTACTATTATTATTGCCACTGCTATTGTTATTATTTAAAATTTTCCTTTCAACTTTTAGTTTGACAATTCTTAGCAAAATGACTATACTTTCTATAGAGAAAATAATTTATCTCAGTTTTGTTGTATTCTTCAACAATGTAGATTTCTCTTAGCTATTTGTTCTAGTAGATTATCTTAGCTTCAATATCAGTGATATGTGCTGTCATTTTAGAGAATATCTTGGTAATCTTCTTTATTTCATCTTTGTGAGTTATCTTTCTTATCTTTGCTATAACTGTTGGTTTAATAGTATTCTCTTTAAGTAGTTTGGCTAATGCTGATACTATCTGAACTACAGGTATTCTAGTATTAAATTTCCTGTACAAGTCTTGTAGTAACTTATCATATAGAGATGCTGAGTGTTCTGCTTCAGTATCTTAAAAGGCTTATACTATTTTGACTTTTTTTTCTATTCTTTAGAGGCTAAACCTCTTGATATAGTATTGAAGATCTGTAGATAAGCCATTTATAAATACTATTTCTTATATAACTAAGCTGGTTTCTCTACAGAGTTATATATACTGATTGATGGTAGTAATCCAATCTTCTAGGCATTAGTTGATTGATATCTTCATATTGAATAGTTACTTCTTAATTGATTCTCAATTTTGTTTAGTAAAATATTTCTTTTCTAACTATGTTTTGGTAGTATTCTAATAAGTAATGACTACTACTGCAGGTGTGGCTGCATTTTTAGCTACTGCAGTGGCTGTGAGAAGTAACCTTTCTAGTTCAGTAGCTATTGTATCTGATAAGGCTATACAATATGTTTCTTTTGTAGATCCTCTAAGTTAGATAGTCAGAATAGTAATCCATTAAGTACTGGCTAGTCCTTTGGCTACAAAGTAGCTTTCCAAATTATTCAAGAATTCTTGAATATACTTCTTAGTATATCTGTAAAAGGTAGGTAGTCTGTTTGACATAATTTCTTTATTCTCTTGAGGTCTTCTCCTAGATAGATATAGTAATATAAGCAGTGGCAGTAGTAGTGCTATTCTTGTTTTTATCTTCTACTATGAGTTTTAGCAAGTTTAGTTACACAATATAGGTAAAAAATCAGTCAAGGTATTAATTAATTTCCTGCCAGTTAGCACCAATTGTGATGAACTAAAATATATTAATAGCAAAATACTTAAAATTGAGCAAGTATAGAAAATATATTTCAAAAGTCTTAGTAAGTTATGTGGTAGTATCTTAAGAAGAGTATATATCTGTGTAAGTATTAACTGGCAAGAGTTTTTAAATATAATTGATTAAATAAAGTATATATCTATTAGAATCTCAAAAACTATTCCAATTGCTCACTCCTTAAGTAAGACTTTTAGTATCTCTCAGGTTATCTATTGTAAGCTTTCTTAGCTTGTTGCAGTTTGAATTTTATTGATAATTCTAAGAGAGGTATTTATAAGAAATTATAAATTAAAGGGAGTACCATATAGGTGGCTGTCTAAAACTTCTGGTATAAATTAATTAGCTAAGATAAAATAAAAATACTATATTAAGTTATAATATAATTAAGTGGTAAAATAATATATCAGATCGAAATACTATTTTAAGTTATGATAATATTATGGATTTTAATAATATTAAGAGTCTTAATAACATTGAGGGTTATATGACTACAATTTTATATAATCAAAATATATATTATTATAAAATGTTTTATTATAATATAAAGTATTGTTCTAGCTTATATATTTAGATAATGGATAGTTATATACTAAAGATAAAATATTTAATATATTCTTTTTCTATATTACTAAAAATAAAATATTTAATATATTCTTTTTCTATATTACTAAAATTATGTATCTTTTCTTTTTACAATATAATAAATTATTCTAAATTTTATACTATCTACTTGCAGTTGATAAAATATTCTTTATTTAATCTTCTATATCTTCTCTAATTTCTCTTCTTATCAACTAAATTATCAGATTATAGTATAGAGTTACATTTACTCTTATACTTTACCTTAGGTATAAGAGTGATATATAATGGAGGAAACAATTAATGGAAAAAAGACAAACTATGCTTGCTATAAGCTACTAAAACCAGAGGACTCAAGAACCTTATCCTACCCAGCTATAGCAAAGAAATACTATAAGAAGATCAACTCCACTCTGACCAAACTATGAATAGATCAAGAATATAGTAGAGAATGCAGTTATCAACTGATATAATGAACTACTACAACTATATACTAGAGTGACTTAAGAGAATACTATAAAAAGAAATATCAGTATCTATCAATTTCACAATACCACTAGACAATTCAGAAGTTACTATCAAATAGGATATACCTTACAGTTAAGATAAGAAAACTGTCAAGAAACAATAGAATGAGAATTTACTAAAATTCTAAGACTAAACTATTAGGAAAGGTACATAGCTAAAAGAACCTTCAAGATATTTCAATATTGGCCTTCTACATTGAAATACCTTAGTAATCTAAGTCTGTATCAATAGGAACACTTACAAAATGAAGAAGAAGAAACCTTATTACTCTACCTCTTGGAAAATTACTTAATAGACAACAATCATCTAGAAGAAGAAATCAACATTTCCTTATCAGGATTAGATATAGAAGAAGAAATAGGCACTACTGACAACAAAGGTACTGCTAACATTGAAGGTACTATTGACATTGAAGGTATCACTGACATTGAAGGCATCACTAACATTGAAGGCACCACTGACATCTACACTACAGATATCATTAATATATTATTCAATAATAAAGAATTTTTAATTTAGTAACTAATATTCTGAGTAGTAACCTAGGTAGCTATCCATATAGTATCTCGAGAATTTTGTATAAATATCTCTTAATTCTTTATTCAATAAACTTCAGTTCAATAGCAGTATATACTCAAGATCCCTTTGAGAGCTAAAGATCTTACCCTCTTCTATACACATCAAGAGTACTAAAGACTATAAGTCTAAAAATTACAATTAATAATCTTACCAGAAACAAAGTACTTTCGATACCTTAGAAACCTTGTAATATACTTAGAGATTCCTAAGTCCAATGTAGATTAATATCATCAGATGCTTCCTTATAGGCAGTTTAGAAGAAACCCCCTTATATTGGGTATTTAATTATAAGAGTGCAGCAATTATACTACAATATCTACTCTTTAAGGAATTTTCTTTTAAAGAAATCTAGATTGAATACAGAAGAAGAAATCCACACTACTGAAACTATCAGCACTATTAATACTATTTACATTGCTGAAATCATCAATACTATTAATATTGTGACGGCCGACCCCCAACTTGACTGATTTTCATGAATTTTGTACTATGCTTGATTTAGGAGTTACCGTAACATTCTGTACCCTTTTATTTTTAGTTAGTATCGTTTTTAGTGAGCAATCTCGCCACCAGCGATGAACATAGTTTTTAGCAACCAATCTCATTTTTATCGATGAAATACTATTCGCAGTTATCGAGTCATACTTGTAGCGAAGTCTTTATTATTTTGTTCATTCAGTTCTAGCAAATTTGTATAAATACCCCCTTTATTTCTATCTAAATAAAATCAGTTTGCACAAAGTCTTGGAATATCTCAATATTAGTCATAGTAAAGCCTGAAGAGCACAGCATAAAGCTATAGTAAGGATACGTAAAGGGAGATATCATGTCTGACACTCTGAGCATTCTCAATGAACGAATGACCAGTTATTAGTACATTTGTCACATCTTGGTGCCGACTGGCAGGAGCTTTATCAAGTACTCCTAAGAGAAATAACCAAAGCTCACATCCTCATTCAAGTAGGACCGAACTACCCCTTCAAGTAATGACAGCGCACCTATAGTGGAAGATAGCATCATTCAAAATGGATCACCGAAGAACACCCCTGCTTTTTATATGAAGAAGATCACTGAATAGTTCCAGCTCCGAGGAAGAAGAATTCATTACACCTGACTCTTTGGACGGTGATTATAGCGAGACAAAAGAATCCATTGCCTCTCTTACAGTATATGACGGATTATCATCAGATGACGAATTAGCTATCGATTTTGGAGATGACCTTCAAGTATTATTTTACGAATCATTCGACGATGAAACAGACAACAAGCCAGAAAACAATATATACAAAATGACAGAAAGACCACCGACCTTCACTGGTTATGTACCAGCTGAATCAATAATCAAGTTCATCGAAGATTTGCAAATTTACAATGTGATCTGACAGTTCAACAACGTTGTAAAAGTAAATATCCTAGAAGCAGTTTTACGAGGATCTGCCAAAATTGCATATGATGCCGCAATAGCTGCTACAGCAGCAAATAGAGGATTTAATAGAGGAGCAGGAGGGGCAAATACAGAAGCTGATGCCTTAACAACCTTTACTAACGCCATCGTATAGTTAAGAGAAACCTACCATACTGCCGACATACAACAAAGCATGAAGGATCAACTAGCATCAATGTACCAAGGGATGAATGAAAGCCCTCTCACCTTCCACACGAAGATACGACACGCAGTAGATCTTGCAGGATATCCGGTAGCCAACCAGGACCTCATCATAAAGCAATCCTTTATGAATAAACTTTATCGAGAAATCGCCCTCTAAGTACGCTCCAGCCCGGTCGGACTAAATCATGCACAAAAGGTGGATTACATACAAAGATATTGGGCTGCACAAAACCCGGGTCAAGATATAATGCAGCAAATTTTACCAGGCAATCTTCAAGAAACCCGTATCGTACCAGCGGTTGTACCCACCATCACACCAGTAACAGTCAACTGGGGAGCAGCTTTACAAAAGGACCCAGCTATGGACGATCTCATTGAACAAATGAGCAAGATGACTGTGCATATATCGGACCTTAAAAAGCAGATTGATGTACAGTGATCGGTCCAACGATTCATAGCAAACCCAACCCCTGCAACAGGATCAAATGCATACCCGATTGGTAACTTAAGGTGCTTCAGGTGTAACCAAGACGGGCATATATCAAGGGACTGCACTCAACTTGACACAAGAGTATGCAAGAGATGTGGAGAAAAAGGATACTATGCTTCAAGATGCATAATGGAAACAAGTAGAATCACCCAAACAAGAACCCAAGGATGAACTCAGATAAATATCATCACCTTCAAAGAAGAAGATTTTAATAGCAAAGATGAGTACAGCCAGGTGGAAGCATTCCCAGCTATACAAGAAAAACAAAAACCCGGACGTTCCAAGAAGGCAGGATCACCTTATACAACAAAAACTCCGCAGGTAGCACAACGAGCATAAGAGCGAGAATTTGACGGAGATGAACAAGATGAACTCTTCGAAGAAGAAGTAAACCGAATTATCCGAGAAGATACACTGATGCCTAAAGCACCCACGAGTGAAGGAAACAAAGAATGCAAAATGCGAAAATCTAAGAAATATGGCCTAGACGTATGGAAAGAAATGGAGGACATAACCATCCCGGTTAAAATAGGACAACTTGCTGAATTTCCCACTTTCCGACAACAAATCTGAAAAGGGATAAGTGATGCACAACCCGGCTACGAAGTAGTAGAAATCAATGCAATGCAACAATCGGAGAACGACGAACCGCAAAACTCATTGGCATATTCACAATGTCAGATCGAGGAAATCACGATGCCATGCATTATCGATACAGGCACTGGAGGGTGCATTATGTTGTAATTATTAGCTTATTATATCTCTCCTATCAATGATCGATGCATCAACGATCGATCATACGTCACTCAATTGTGGCTTAGACGATCTTTGTTTGTATCAACCAATTATAATTTAGCATTAATAAATACACGCATATTGGCTTCATAAGCCAGTGTGCTCTTTTACTCCAAAACACACACATTCGAAGATCAAATTTCAACAGGTTATGAGCCTCGAGCCACTCGAATTGCAGCTCGACAACCTGAGATCTACGCAATTATAGCATCTATGCAATTACAACTGCGATTACTGTAAGTGTTTATTTAAAATCGTAAACAATACGTCAAACAAAGTGATAAACAATGCGACAAACGACACCGCAATAAAGCAACGCAATAAACAACACGTAACGACATAGTATTCAATGACGTGATACAACAAAATGGACAACCTATATGCATTATCATCATCAGCAACAAGATCGACAAGATTGTGGTCTAAATCAAAAATAGACAGATATCAAACCCTTGATGATGATGAAGGATTGGATAGAAACCATCAGAGCAATATCACATTTAGCCTTGATCGACAGGAACAGATAGCTACAACGATCAGAAATCAGGAAGATAAATTAGACACACTTGCAACCCTAATAGGCAAATTGATGGCAAAAATCGACAAAACAATTACATTACCTAGCACGCCAACCAATCAGAACACAGCTACAGAAGGTAACACGCCACGACCATCACCATCACCAATAATATCAACAAAGCTTAACGATCTAGCGAAGGAGTACCTAAGATTGATCAACAAATTCGATGGGTCAGGTAGCGCACCCAGATTGTTCGATTACTTTGATGCCATAGAGCAATTTATCACTAGTGCCAATCTATCAGTACAAAAGGAGGAAGTCAATGCAGCGATCAGCAAAATTACAGGCAATGCTAGAATGTAGTTATGGAGGCACGTGAACACATCGGGAGAATTTGATTCGTGGGATGAGCTTAAAGAGGCTATGACGCAAAAATATGTACCAATGGAACAATTGTTACGAATGTGTGATAAGCTTATAATGATGAAGCAAAAAGGATCGATCGAAGATTATAATGATGCATTCAACCGAATTATGGCGCAAATCGAAGATATGACTAACACAGAAGCTATACCGCAATATCTCCAGGGTCTAAGCCCCAGGTACCGGGAATTAATACTTGTGCGGGAGAATATGCTGACAACGCTGGAGGCTTTATAACTTGCATGCATCAGGTTTGACCCGGATAACAAACAAAGGCGTGATGAAGCCCACGTAACAGACTGAGGTGGCTACCGAGGCGGCTACCGAGGCGGCGACCGAGGTGGCGACTGAGGCGGCTACCGAGGCGGTGGTCGCGACAATCGAGGCAGAAGCGCCGGATGAAGCCGAGGCTACAACAATGAAAACGGAAACAATCGAGGAGGTCATAATGATAGAGGCGACCGAGGCGGCGATTGCGGAGCCAATCAAGGCAGGAATTTTCAAGGACACTCTTGGAAATGTTACGTCTGTGAAGGAGAACACGGAATATTTCAATGCAACAAATTCAATGATTAGGTAAAAACAGAAAAAAAAAAGGCTAAACCGAGAGCCAAAGTAAATCTGGTAATCAGCGCTATCATCGATTCGGGTGCCATGCAACATATGTTTAACCAATTGGAGCTTTTCGAGACAGTGGCTGAGTGCGACGGCTTGGTCACGTATGCAGGGAATGAGAAATTACACACGATGCATATTGAGACAATTGAGCTCGATGACAAGCTGAAATTACGGGACGTCTTATATGTACCAGAGATCGTCAGAAATTTAATATCTGTGCAGGCGTTGACACATGACGGAAATGACATAACCTTCAAGAGTGATGGATCAGTAATTAAAATCGGCATGGATCATGAAGAAATTAAAATCGGACAAGCCGATGGCGACCTATTTCATTTATCGACATCAGAGCTAGAGCTAGGAGCAAACATCGCCAATTCCAACATAGCCAATTCCAAGATTGCAAACATTGCCGATTCCAAGATCGATAACTATATATTATGGCATCACTGACTAGGCCATCCAGGCCGAAATACTCTGCAATCAATCAACAAATTTGTCACAGGGCTCAGAGATGTGCGGCTGTCAACCAGACAAATCAAAATATGTGCTGGGTGTGAATACATAAAGTCACACCGCAAGCCATTCAGACATGCGAAAAATCGATCGATGAAGCCTATCGGAAGGGTGCACACAGATCTGTGCGGGCCAATGCCTATGCCATCAGTCAATGGAGCAAAATATATATTAACTTTCATCGATGACGCCACTCGCTACGTTACAACATATTTTATTGACAACAAAAGTAATACATTTGATCGATTCCGGACATTCAAGGCATTCGCCGAGACGCAATCGAGCTGAAAACTCAAGATTCTCCGATCAGATGGAGGAGGAGAGTATATAAATACCGAGATGCACGAATTTTTAATCAAAAACGGAATTTATCACGAAATGACAATGCCAGACACGCCGCAACAAAACGGTGTAGCCGAACGATATAACCGGACATTGATGGAGTCAATCTGGGCAGTTAAAATTACTGCCAGCATACCTGACGAACTCTGGGCGGAACTTGCCGCAAGTGCTACATATTTACGCAACCAATTGCCAACGCAAGCCAATAAGGAGAGTGCTTTACTATTTGAATTATGGCACAGTCACAAGCCTGATATCAGTAACTTGCACGTCATATGGACTGACGCGTATATGCATATTCGCAAAGGAAAAAGGTCGAAACTGGCGCTCCGATCCAAAAAGCTTAAAATAATTGGCTATCACGATGAAAAGAAGGCATACAGGCTCTGGGATCCAACCAATAGGAGGATAGAGATCAGCCGCGATATTACATTTGATGAATCTATTATATTAAAATCCCCAACAATTGTCAACCCAGAAGATCGAGAATATGTTATTGAAGCGATCATTGGAGAATGCAAAATTGATGAAAAAAGGCAATATCTGGTTAAATGGCTAGGCTATGATGATGACGACAACACCTGGGAGCCAATCGAACAATTGATCGATACTGAAGCTCTACAAATTTGGCAAGATCGCATGTCAGAAGCTAATTTAATTAAATCGACTGATGACCCAATGACCTACAAGGAGGCAATTTCTCTGCCTGATGCAAAGCTTTAGGAGGAAGCGATCAATCAAGAGCTTAAATCACTTAAGAATAATGATACGTAGACAATTGTACCTGAAGTGCCTGCAGGATGTAAGCCGATTGGATGCAGATGGGTATTTAAAAAGAAACTCAACACTGATGAATCGGTTGCCAGGTACAAAGTGAGATTAGTGGCCAAGGGATATTCACAACAGCAAGGAATTGATTACAATGAAACATTTGCTCCTATAGCGAAATTCACATTGATCAGGGCACTTTTATCGATCAGAGTAACCTTAAACTTAGAAATTCACCAAATGGATGTAAAAACTGCGTTCCTGAATGGCGATCTTGATGAAGAGATCTACATGATGGTACCTGAAGGAATCGACCAATCGGAGCTGTCACCGAGAGCTGTGTGTAAGCTCAATCGATCACTGTATGGACTAAAGCAATCACCTCATATGTGGAATCAGAAGATCGACAACTATCTCAGCCAATCAAATTTTACAAGACTACAATCGGATCACAGCATTTATCTAAGGAGAAGACAAGACAATCAATATCAATCACTGATAATTATTGCCATATATGTCGACGATCTACTAATTCTGGCCGACTTGATGGAAACGATGAACAAATTCAAGGCGGAACTTAGCAACACATTCGATATGATGGACTGTGGCGAAATTAAACATTTTTTGGGTATTCGAGTCATGTGCGATCGAAAAACACATATGATCACAATTGATCAAAGTCACTTCGCCAATCAAATCATTACAAGGTTTAACATGATGGACGCCAAACCAATCAGTACACCCCTTGATCCATCCATTCAACTCAAAGCTGAAGAGGGAAAATCTGCAGATCAAAGTCTATTCAGACAAATGATCGGTAGCATAATATATCTGATAATCGGGACGAGACCTGATCTAGCTGCTGCTGTCAGCATCATCAGTTAATTTTTGGCTAATCCAATGCAAGAATATCACCACACCCTCAAACGATTATTAAGATATATTAAAGGAACAGCCAATTATAAGCTGTGCCTTGGACGCGATCAGGATCTAAGACTGATCGGTTTCAGTGATGCTAACTGGGGAGGAGACATTAATACATAATGATCAACTATGGGATATATTTTCAACCTATCAGAAGGAGCCATCAGCTGATCAAGCAAATGCCAAGCAACCGTTGCCCTATCAACAACTGAGGCAGAATATATGGTATTAGCTCATGCGATGAAGGAAGCTATTTGGCTATGCACTCTATTGGATGAGCTAGGATATTTGCCGAATTATGCAACAACCTTATTTGAAGACAACCAATCAGCAATCGCACTTGCCAAAAATCCAATTAATCACGCTCGATCAAAGCATATCGACATTCAGCACTACTTTATTCGAGAGAAAGTTGAATCAAAGGTAATAGATATCGTTTACATAGCGACAGATGAAATGATCGCTGATGCATTAACTAAGCCACTTGTGCGACCAAGACTTGAAATGTTGATCGCAAAAATGGGCTTACGTAACTAACATTATTTCTTTAAAAATTTTATGTTCTTTATCACATCATTCTTATCACTCAAGTAGTACTTTATATATAGTTATTTGCAGTAAATGTACTTTATGGATGCCATTCATGATGTACAGTTGAACATTTTATTTCTATTTTTATTTTTTATTATTTTTATTTATTTTTATCGAGATATATTAAGCAGGGGGAGTGTTGTAATTATTAGCTTATTATATCTCTCCTATCAATGATCGATGCATCAACAATCGATCATACGTCACTCAATTGTGGCTTAGACGATCTTTGTTTGTATTGACCAATCATAATTTAGCATTAATAAATACACACATATTGGCTTCATAAGCCAGTGTGCTCTTTTACTCCAAAACATACACATTTGAAGATCAAATTTCAACATATTATCAGCAAAATGATGCTCGACTGACTCAGATGGCAAATTGAAGAGGCCACAACCATGACAATCGTAGTAGCAGATGGACATGTTGCAACACCACTTAGCAAGGTGCACGAATTACCAATCTGCTTTGGTAAACTTATCATCCCGGTATTAGCAATGGTAGTGAACATCATGTCCTATAACCTTGTCATCGGAAATAACTGGTTAAAGAAAGTACAAGCAGTAATTGACCTCGGTGCATGCAAAATGCGAATCACATGGAAAGGATGATGTTACGAAATACCCGTCAACTTAGAAAGAGGAGTCCGGCCACAAATGATAGAAAGCGATAATGAGGATGAACAGAAAGAATTCTTCATAATGCAGATCGTGCGAACCAATCAGAAGGCTAAACCTTTGGAACGAAAAAGTGAACAGGCCGCCGAATTTGATCTCTCCACCGTCAAAGATATCGAACTGTAACCGAGAGAATCATGCATAGTTGGAACAGGAATTGCCATGAAAATACCTCAAGGACATTATGATCAAATCAAACCAAGGAGTTCTCTAGCAGTTGCTGGAATTACGATTGATACAGGAGTCATCGACGCAGATTACACAGGTGAAATCAAGATCGTAGTTATCAATCGACATCGATTCAACATAGCCAAACTCTACGGAGGAGACCGAATTGCACAGCTAATAATTATACCTATTTGGACAAGCAAGGCCGTGGAAGTAACCAACCTCGAAGAAACAACTAGGGGAGACAAAGGGTTTGGATCTACTGGAATGAATATTGCAAAAATCATAACAGAACTTAAGCACGCACCTAAAATGGTGAATAAAAAGGCATATACCTTTGGAGAACAGCTCAGTGAAGAAGAAAAGAAGGAGTTACAAGAACTCATCAATAAGTACTCTGACATATTCGCAACAACCTTTGAGGAAATCAATTTGAAACCGCCAAAGCATTTTCATTACATTAATGTCCAAAGGCACTCTCCAATCAAATGTGCACCGTATCGAACACCACCTGCATATATCGAATGGCAATAAAAAGAAATCAACGATATGGTCAAAGGAGGAATGGCCACTGAAACAGACAGCCCATAGGGATTTCTGAATGTTATCACACCCAAGAAAGGATTAGAAGCCGGGACCTTTGCCCCAAGGATGTGTACCGACTTTAGAAAGCTGAACGACATTACCAAAGGGGACGCTTTTCCAATACCAAGAATAGACGATACCTTTTCAAAGATACCAATTCGTGCAAGTCTCTACACAACCCTCAACATGACCAGTGGATATTATCAGATAAGACTCGATGAAGAATTACAAGAAATTGCTTTATTTGTAACCCCGCAAGGCCATTGGAAATATCTACGAATGCCGTTCGGACTCAAGAATGCCTCAGCAAGCTTCCAGAAAATGATGACTAAAATATTTAAAGATCTCATTAGAAAAATGTTACTGGTGTACATTGATGACATTATGATATTCACAGTAACATTCCCTGACCACATCAAGGCACTACGTGAGGTATTCAACCGAATGAAAACCGAAGGTCTTTATTTAAAACCGAAGAAATGCACATTCGCTGCAGAAAAGGTTGCAATGCTCAGGTATATTATCGATAAAGAAGGAATCCGAACCGATCTAACCAAAGTGGAAGCTGTTACCAAGTTTAAGAAACCTACCAACCGAACAGAGATGTGCGCCTTTCTGGGACTAGCCTCATATTACCAACGATACATATGCAATTTTGCAAGTTTAGCTGAACCCTTGTATGTAACCCTTATAAAAAGCTACAATTGGGTGGAAATCGATGAAGAACAAAGTGAACTCAAATAAGAAGTGCTCAATGCATTAAAGAAGACTCTGGCAACTGCACCAGTACTAGCAAAACCAAACTGGATGAAGCTTTTTAAGCTTTATACCGATGCAAGTATAATAGGAGTAGGAGCAATACTTTCACAAAACGACACCAAAGGCTTAGAACGAGTAATTTATTATGTAAGCAGAGGAACACGCGGTGCTGAGAAAAATTATGAGTCAACCAAATTGGAGTGTCTTGCAGTCATATGGGCAGTCAAGTGGTTTAGATATTACCTCATCGGATGACTCTTCGAAGTCATTACAGACCATTCAGCACTTAAATAGTTGTTCAACAGACCCGATCCAAGTGGAATGTACACATAATGGATCATAACGCTTCAAGAGTATGATTTCATGGTGAAATTCAGAAAAAGAAAGACAAATTAAAATGCCGACGCACTTAGCAGAATGCCATTATTGGATGCCCAAGGCGGGGTGCACTAATGAATGTAACACTGTACTACGATCTGGTGATTTGGTTGACGAGGAGGGAGATTAGAGAAGATATGGAGGATTGGACGAAGAACATTTTATTAACCACTAGTAGACAGTATGAAATTCAGAACAATTTATTATACCATAAAAAGGAGGGATGCATTATTCCAATAATTCAGGAGAAGGATATATCAAACATTTTATCATTAGTACATAATCATCCATTATCTGGACACGTAGGCTAGGACAACACTTTATACCGACTCAGGAATTCGGCGTGGTGGCCCGGAATGCAAGATGACATAACCAACTTTGTACGAAATTGCAATATATGCCAAAAATGAGCAAGAGCAAAAGACATGCCACGAGCCACCTCTGCAACCATCAAGGCCGAGCCATTCTCGCACATTGGGATAGATGTCATGGGGCCCATACTAGTAACATTAACGGGAAAAAGATATATTATTTTAGTAGTAGATTTCTTTACAAAATATCCGGAGGCAATAGCAGTTAAAGACGCAGATGCGCAGACAGTAGCTAAATTCTTGCATACTGACATTATTTGCCGACATGGAGTACCAAAGGAAATAACTAGCAACCAAGGCATAGAGTTTCTGAATGAATTAATTAGGGAACTTGAGCGGACTTACCATATCAAGCATATCTGAACAACATCATACCACCCACAAGGAAATGGTCAAACTGAACGCACCAACCAGACGGTCAAGAATATCTTAGCAAAGATTATCGATCAAGAAGCAACATGAGACTATTATCTTGATAGTGCTCTTTTTGCGGTCAGAACCATTTGCCAAGCATCAACAAAGTTTAGCCCCTTTGAGCTTGTGTATGGGAGACTACCAAACCGAGAATTCCACTACTCCGAAAAAGATAATGGAATATATGATGATCGTTTATGGGCTTACATCACACAAGATATCAGCAGATTACAATTAATTCGAAAGAAGGCATCCGTATTCATCAACAAGACACAGGAAAGACAACGGACGAACCAAAACAAGAAGACAAATGCAACCCCCTTGTATATCGGAGATCAAGTCCTCGTATACCGAAATATTGTAGAATCATCATGGTTGGCTAAATTATAACCAAAGTGGGAAGGACCATACTACATACAGGCTATAAAAAAAAGTACAATTTGGCTTAGAAGACTTAACGGTTCTATTCTCCCCACCCCAGTCCACCAGAGCAAAATCAAGATATACCATACCAAACAGACGCAACCACAGAAAGGATGTAGAAAAAGCAATCAAGGAGGCCCTGATGAGGGAACCAGACTCGATTGACCTAGTTCCCCTGGACAAAGAGGAAGATCCTGAAAAACTCCTCATTCTGATATGACAGTATCATGAATGGCTATGTAATCAAAGCCAAGTCACTGACGTTACAATCAGGTTCCATCAAGGACGTGCTTGCTATCTTCAACGCCGTTTACAGAAACAGGAGATGTCATTGTCAAAATTCAAAAAAGACATAGCCAACAGGACCTATGCACTCTTTCTTGGATACAAATGGGTTTTATCCAAGTTCTATGGAAAAACTATTGACATCGTCAAACTTACATATGCAGAAATTGCTCAGATCCGTCAGGCCATCGAGAATGAAATTAATATGCTTTTATCTAGTCTCGAGGATGAGACATTCCCAGTTGAGCCCCCAGATGTGACGGCCGACCCCCAACTTGACTGATTTTTATAAATTTTGTACTATACTTGATTTAGGAGTTATTGTAACATTCTGTACCCTTCTATTTTTGGTTAGTGTCGTTTTTAGCGAGCAATCTCACCACCAGTGACGAATGTAGTTTTTAGCAACCGATCTCATTTTTATCGACGAAATACTATTCGCAGTTATCGAGTCATACTTGTAGCGAAGTCTTTATTATTTTGTTTATTCAGTTCTAGCAAATTAGTATAAATACCCCCTTTATTTCTATCTAAATAAAATCAGTTTGCACAGAGTCTTAGAATATCTCAATATCAGTTGTAGTAAAGCCTGAAGAGCACAGCACAAAGCTGTAGTAAGGATACGCAAAGGGAGATATTGCATCTGATACTCTGAGCATTCTCAATGAATGAATGACTAGTTATTAGTACATTTGTCACAATATCATCAATATCACTGATCTTATAAATACCACTAATATCAAAGATTTAACTTATATTATTGGGCTTATACTATAATAAGCTTTTAGAATTTTGTATAAATATTCCTTAAATCTTTATTCAATAAACTTTAGTTCAATAGCAGTGCATACTCAAGATCTCTTTGAAAGCTAAAGATCTTATTCCTTTTTATATTGTAACAGACTAAAATATATTAACGGCGAAATACTCGGAGTTGAGCAAGTGCAGAAAATATGTTTCTAGGGGGTCTTAGTGGGTTATGCGGTAGCGTCTTAAGAAGGGTGTCGATGTAGGTGTTAACTAGCAAGAATTAAGTGTGATCGATCGAATAAAGTGTATCTGTTAGAATCTCGAAACTATCCAATTGCTTACTCCTTGAGTAAGGCTTCAGTATCCCTTGGGTTATCTGTTGTAAGCTTCCTTAGCTTGTTGCAGTCCGAATTTTATTGATAATTGCGAGCAGGGTATTTATAAGAAATTACAAGGTACTATATGGGCAGTTACCCAGGTTACTACTTGAATTTCTGATTGGCTCGGCTAAATATAAGGTACAAATTGATTGGTTAAGATATAATAAAATGATATATCAGGTTATAATGTAATTGGGTGACGAAATAATATATCAGATCGAAATACTATTTTAGGTTATAGTGTAATTGTGGATCTTAACAATGCTATAAGTCTCAACAATGCTACAGGTCTCAACGTTGTTGCAAGTCACATGACTTGATCTCACATGATTAAATTGTATGTTGTCACAAAATGTTCCATCACATCTCCTTCCTTTCTGCGAGTTAGACTTCAAGGTACAGTTCTAACTCGGAGAAATCTCTTTGTAACTGTTTTACTTCTTCCTCTAGTTCCTTCATGTCATTCTGTGTCAGTTGATTCAGTTGATGCGTACTGCACCGAAAGTGGTTTAAAGCACTAGGCTTGTGCTTGAATAGTTAATAAATCCGATTGGCCATTCTCGCATTATAAGCAGGGAGTGCTCCTTTGAGGGCTCGTTGACAGATTTCTCTATCTTTCCAGTTCCAGATATGTTCAACTTCTTCATCCCAGAGTTGTGCGATTCGGTAGTATTCCTTCCATTCATTAATTCATGCCAGATGTTACCTCCTTTGAATGTTGCGTACAATTGATCGAGTTTTCTATAAGGTCGATCCTTCTATCTCCTCAAGGTCTTCCAGGGGTTCTATATGTCAGTAGGCCTCGATCAGGCTGACTCGGACTTCATGGAAGTTGCTCCATCGGGGCATGATATTTCTTGAGGCAGTTTCGGTGGACAGTATAGGGTAAGATCGTTCCTGTTGTTTTTCGTAACTGATACGTAGTTCCTTTTATACTCGCGATGTAGTATGGTCCTTCCTATTTTGGGTCTAATTTTGCTGACCATGAGGACTCTACTATGTTCCGGTATAGTAAGACTTGGTCACTTATCTTCAATTTTTCGGTTTCCTTGTGTTCCTTGTCATAATTCTTCTTTTGTCGGTCTTGTGCAATGGCAATAAATTCTCTCACCTTGTTTCGGACATTGTGTAATTCTTGAATTTCCTTTGTCACACGATGCTCGATTTGCTTTCCCCAAGAGGTGTGGCTGGGTTCCAGAGTTATCATTACTTGGTCTACCAGCTGATGAGCTTTTCTTCCGTAAGCGAGCTCAAAAGGGGTGAACTTTGTTGTCTCCTGTTTCATTGTTCGTAGTGCAAATAAGGTGGAAGGCAGGTACAAGTCCCAATCTCCTCCTTGTGATTGTACTACTTTAGCAATCGTGTTCTTAATGGTTTGATTCATCCGTTTGGTGAGTCCATTTCCTTGTGGGTGGTAGGCAGTAGTCTTTATCTGGCGGATCCCAAAGTGTTGTGTCAATATCTGCATAAATTCATTAATGAATTCAGTTCCTTGATCGGAGGTCATTTCATAAGGTATTCCATGATGGCAGATAATATCTTCGTAGATAAAAGGTGCAATATTAAGGGCATCTACAAGGGGCAAGGCTTTTGCTTTAGGGTACTTGGTCAGGTAATCTACTGCTACTACGATATATCGATTTCCTCTCAGTGTTCTTGGTAGCAGTCCAACAATGTCTATTCCAATATATTCGAAGGGTCCTCCAGGTATAATCAGTTGTAAGGTCTCGACTTCCTTTCTTCGGTGCCTCTTCTGGCAAGTATCGCATCTCCTGATATATTCTCTAATGTCTTCATATATGTTCTTCCAATAGTATTTTTCTGATAGTTATTGATATGTATTGTCTACACCCATGTGTCCTGCCAGCTGATAGTCATGAGAGGCCTGAAGTACCATCTGCTTTTTGTGTTCAGGGACTACAAGTTGTATCTGTCCTCTATGTCGTCGGTAAAGTATATTATTCTTGATAAAATAGTTGAGTGCCATTGTCCGTATAAGCCGTTGATCATTTTCGTTTGTCATCCCAGTAAAGGTTAGGTTACTGAGGTAATCCAAATATCCATTATAGAGTTCAGTGTTCATTGGGTAGGTATATTCTTTTTGGTTCAGGGTGTCGATCTCGGATAAATTGGGGTAGGCGTGAGAGGGTGTCCACATTCTGATGATTCCGTCCTTTTCTGTATTGCGTCGTAAAGTCGTATTCCTGCAATATAGCTAGCCATCTTGCATATATTCCTGTTAGATTTGGCTTATTCCAAAGCCATTTAAGAGCTGAGTGGTCTGTTATCAGGGTGAACTGTTTTCCAATCAGGAAGTGGCAGAAGTGTTGTATGGCCCAAACAACTGCTACGCATTCCAGTTGGATGGCTCCATAGGAAGGTTCTGCTCCATGGGTGGCCCATCCTGCATAAGTAATTACATGCTCTCCATCTTTGTCATCTTGCGCCAAAATTGCTCCAAGTCCAAATGATGATGCATCTGTATACAGCTTAAATACTTTCGTGAGATCTGGTCTTGCCATAACTGGTGCGTGGGTAAGTGCTTCCTTGATTAGGTTGAAGGCTGTTTGTGTGGCTGACATCCATTCCCATGCTCTTCCTTTTCTTTGCAACATGTGCAGGGATGCAGCAATTTCAGAGTAACCAGGGATAAACCTTTTATAGAACTGGACCAGTCCTAGAAATCCTCGTAAGGCCATCTTATCTTACGGGGTTGGGAAGGCTTTGACAATTTCGGTCTTCTTTGAGTCTGGGCGGATTTCTCCTCCATCGATTATAAATCCGAGGTATTCGATTTTCTTCTGTCCAAAGTAGCATTTTGTTGGCTTGATCCTTAGTCCATGCTTTCTAAGTCGTTCAAATACTTCCTTCAGGATCACCATGTGTTCTGCGAAGTTTTCTGCATAAATGTTGATGTCGTCGATGTACACAATCACTCCATGTCCAATCAAATCGTAGAAGATTTTGTTCATTGTAGCTTGGAAGGTGGCGGGTGCATTACAAAGTCCAAAGGACATTCTTGTGAATTTGTACTGTCCAAATAGTGTAACAAATGCTGATTTCTCCTGTGCTTCCGGCATCATTCCGATTTGGTTATATCCTGCCCATAGGTCCAAGGTTGAATAGATCTGCACCTTTTTCAACATGTTTTGTAAGTCCTCCGAGTGTGGGATTGGGTATGCATGCTTCTTGGTGACTGAGTTCAATTTGTGATAGTTAATAACCATTCTCTGTCCGTCTTTCTTCAGCACTATACTGATAGATGATGCCCAAGGGCTTTTCGACCGTACGATTACTCCTGACTCCAATAGCTCTTGAACATGCTTTCGTACAAAGTTATGATAGTTGGCCAGTAATCTGTAGGGTGCCTGTTTGATCAGTTTGGCATCTCCTGTGTCGATATGGTGCATGAAGAAGGCTTGGTCCAGCAGGTCCTTGAAACTGATTGCGATAATATCTTCATACTCCTTCAACAGGTCTTGTAACTGTTTCTTCTGATTTGGCAACAGGTTTTTATTGAGGGAGTAGATGTGCTTTTTAGTGCTCTCCTGGTCATCTAGTCTTTCCATTATCACATTTGCTTGCCCAGTCGATCCAAATCCTTTCCTTCTATGTCGTGTTTCTTCTAGGTTTTCTACTTCTTTCAAGGGTTGTTGTTCACACTTGACAATCACCATTTGAGTGATTCGATCTCCTTGGTATACCTTAAATTGGCTGTGGTTGTAGTTAACTAGTCCAACCTCGATTTCTCCTTTATAATCTTCATCTATCAATCTAGGAAATACTCCTATTCCAGAGTTGCGATAGAGTCCACTTCTTACCCATACTTGCACACACTGTCCGGGTGGTAGGGCGATAGCAATTCCAGTTTTTACGAAGGCTGATGATTTTAGTTCTAGGGTGCAATCTTCATCTGCGTACAGATCATAACCTGTGGCTCCTTCGGTTTTTCTCTTTGGTATGATTGTACTTTCTATCAGTTTCTTGACTCGAGTTGCTGTATCCTTTTCTTCAACTGTGAATACTTCTTCAAAGGTAGGGACATTCGGCTTCTTCCACTGTTCGTAAGTTGTATCCTGAGGTAGGTTTTGCTACAAGTCCTTCCACCACCAATAGCGCATGCTGATGCGTTCGTCAGGGTGAATTATTTCCTTAAGTGCGATGATTTCTTCTTCCGAGTCTGAGTCGCTTTCTTCAATTAGGATAGGTCCATCATCTTCATCATCTTCCTGGAATAAGGCTCTGACTTCAATAGGCATCTGAGTAGTGTAAACTTCATTGCTCCATTCTTCAGGTACTTCTTTGGATAACGTTTGTTCTTGTTCTTGGTTATAACATTCCTTCCAAGTTCCATGATAGTTGATATTATACGGTTCATCCAGATATCTGACCCAGTTTTCGCATTCCCAGAGGTCATAGGGATTGACTTCATCCCAGTAGCATTCTTGCAGGTAGATGTTGCGATTTCCCTAGAGACGTCCTTTGCCGATATGTCCAATATTCGTCCAGAAACAGTCCCACACTTCTCCAGTGTTGTCTGCATATGGATGAGGGTTCTTTCCATCATATGGTCCATGATTCATTGAGGGTGGAGTCCTTCGGCGGGTTTGTGACAATCTTGGTTTCCTAATCTTCTTTTCTGTTGGTAAGTGCATCTCCAAGGTATCTTGGTCAGGTATCAACTTTGTATCACTGCAAGTGCACATCATCTCGGCGCAATAGATGCATTGCTCACAGAATGGACATCTAGTATTCCTTATGTTATACTCAATTAACTGGTTCTTCTCCAAAGGCGTTAGGTGGCAGTATTCACTATTGATCACCACATTTGCTTCTTCTTCTTCCACCAAATTGAGGTGCACCTGTCTGGGGGTTATTCCTTTATCTGTGTCACTTTCGTCTTCTGGCCTCTGAGTAAGTTTCGGTACCACTCCTTTCTGAATATCCAAAGATACACTGAACTTTCTTCCATAGTTGATGAAGATTAACCTTTGTGCATCCAGGTCAATTCTAGCTTTAGCTTTCTTCAACCAGCTATTACCCAAGACGGCATTGTAGGATTGTGCATCGGTAACAACCATTCTGACGGGAATTATTTCTGTTCCAAACTGAACTGGTACTTCTTGGAGTACTCCTAGAGGTACGCTGCTTTTTCCACTTGTGACAACCAAGGTAGAGGTAGCAGGTTCATCAATATCCCATCCTAGGCGGTCTAGGAAATGCTTGGCGATGATACTGACTCCTGCTCCAGTGTCAATAATGACTGAGCATGCTAATCCTCCAATGTTGCATTGTGCATAGGCGGATGAGGTATAGGTTCATTCCTCTTGTTCTTCGGCAGTGTTAACTTCCTCAAATCGGATGGTTGGTTTGGTTTCGGTAATCTGCGTTTTCACCTTCTGCTTTGTTGACAGTGCGATCTGGAAGAGTTGTTTGAAGGTAATGTTTGCCTTCTGACTAGCAATATCCTTTCATGGGTCATACTCGAATTCTCTAACCTTCCTAGGCTTCTTCTCCTTATTTTCTTCCTGATCCATTATTTCTTCATCTCCGGTGGTCGAAGTAACTGTCTCGCCAGGTTGCATTATTTGTTTGAAGGCTTTGTCCCATTGATCCTCATTCAACTGTTGCCTTTGTATTGGCTTCTTAGGCTTCTCGATGACAACCTCAGGTTCCTGGATCAGCTTCTTCCTTGGGTAGGGAGTTTTTCTTGTAGTAGTGCGGCTGACTGCTTCAATAGAGTAGACTTCCAGGTATTCTTCACCAAATTCTTCATCTTCTTCTTCGATTTCTTGCACTACGTTGGCATGGTCGGCCTTTTTTACTTCTTCTTTCTCCCATCCTTCCTTCTAACTCCTAGTTCGGCAATCCTTGGCAAAGTGACCACGTCTTCCACAGAGAAAGCAATTTATCTCGGTCTTATTGCATTCTTCGGCGACAAAGATTTCTCTCGGTTGCCTGTTCTGGCGGATCACCTTGGCTTCAAGGTCAGCTATATGTGCTGTCATCTCTGAGAACATCTTGGTAATCTTCTCCATTTCGTCCTCATGAGTCGTTTTTTCTGTTTTTGCCATGACTGTTGGTTTGATAGTATCCTCCTCAGGTAGTTCAGCTGATGGGGATACCATTTGGACTACAGGTATTCCAGTACTGAATTTCCTGCATAAGTCTTGTAGTAGCTTGTCATATAGGGATGCTGAATGTCCTGCTTCAGTGTCCCAAAAGGCCTGTACCATCCTGACTTTCTCTTCTATACTCCGAGGGCCAAACCTCTTGATATGGCATTGGATGTCTGCGGGTAAGCCATTCATGAACACCATTTCTCATACAACTGGGCTGGTTTCTTCACAGAGTTGCATATACTGATCGATGGTATTAACCCAGTCTTCCGGGCATTGATTGATTGACATCTTCATGTTAAATAGCTGTTCTTTGATCGATTCCTGTTTTTGTTCAGTGAAGTATTTCTCTTCTAACCAGGCTCTTGTAACATCCCAATGAGCTGTAGCTAACGTTGCAGTGGGAGGGTTATTTCCAGCTGCTGCTGTAGCTGCGAGGAGTAATCCTCCTAGTTCAGTGGCTGCTGCATCCATTAGAGCTACACGGTAGGCTTCTCTTGCAGGTCCTCTAAGTTGAGCAGCCAGGATGAGCAACCATCGAGTGCTGACTGTTCCTTTGGCTGCAAAGTAGCTTTCCAAGTCATCCAGGAATTCTCGAACATATTCCTTGGTATATCCATAAAAGGTAAGTAGTCTGTCTATCATGGTTTCTTCGTCTTCTTGAGGTCTTCTCCTAGGTAGTTGTAGTAATGTAGATGGTGGTGGTGGTAGTGCCATTCTTGCTTTTGTCTTCCACTATAAGTTTCAGCAAGTTCGGTTACGCAATATAGGTAACAAATCGGTCAATGTGTCGATTGATTTCCTGCCAGTCGGCACCAATTGTGACGGACTAAAATATATTAACGGCGAAATACTCGGAGTTGAGCAAGTGCAGAAAATATGTTTCTAGGGGGTTTTAGTAGGTTATGCGATAGCGTCTTAAGAAGGGTGTCGATGTAGGTGTTAACTAGTAAGAATTAAGTATGATCGATCGAATAAAGTGTATCTGTTAGAATCTTGAAACTATCCAATTGCTTACTCCTTGAGTAAGGCTTCAGTATCCCTTGGGTTGTCTGTTGTAAGCTTCCTTAGCTTGTTGCAGTCCGAATTTTATTGATAATTGTGAGCGGGGTATTTATAAGAAATTACAAGGTGCTATATGGACAGCTACCCAGGTTACTACTTGAATTTCTGATTGGCTCGGCTAAATATAAGGTACAAATTAATTGGTTAAGATATAATAAAATGATATATCAGGTTATAATGTAATTGGGTGACGAAATAATATATTAGATCGAAATACTATTTTAGGTTATAGTGTAATTGCAGATCTCAACAACGCTATAAGTCTCAACAACACTATAGGTCTCAACGTTATTACAAGTCACATGACTTGATCTCACATGATTAAATTGTATGTCGTCACAAAATGTTCCGTCACAATATATATTAAGAGTACTAAAGACTATAAGTTTGAAATTCATAATTAATAATCTTATAAAGAAATAAAGTACTTTTGATATCTTAGAAACCTTATAATATACTTAGAGATTTCTAAGTCTAATGTAGATTAGTATTATCAAATACTTCCTTACAGGTAGTTCTAGAGAAACCTTCTTATACTAATAGTATCTTGCTAAGTACATTAGTGTTTTAATTTATTTTTCTTTTTCTAAATTTTACTATGAAGTTGTATTCTTGAAGTATTTTAATCTATTATATATATATTCCATTTAGGTTAGATCTACTAAACAACTATTTAAGTATTAAATAATTTATAATAACCTTAAAATATTACCAGATAAGATAATATCTGAATTACTTAACTATCTAGATGACTGTAAGATATTCCAATTTAGTTAATTTATAGTTCTTCTTAGCACTATATATTTCTTAGCTTATATAATAGATTATTTATTTAGATCTTTAGTATTATCTTAGAAAAGAATTACTTTTACTTCAATTATACTTATATCTATATATAACTTGAAAAGCTTTGTCTAATTTGGTTTTACTAGGACTAATATAGTTACTAGAGCTTTCTTCAGTATATTAAGTACTTTTTACTTTGATTTATTTTATTTTTTATTAATTTCTATTTAGTTATAGCTTTTCATTAAAGTTATATATAATAGCTTAGCTAAACTTATAAAGTTTTAGATATATTGGTAGTAGTATAAGGCTAGTTCTAAAAAGATATATATCTCAGTTCAGTTCACAGATCACTTGAATTTAGTAATAGCTTTTATTTTGGCTGGATTAGTTCAGATTTCTTCTTTGTTAATAATATCTAAGTATTGTAACTTTTTCAGCTACAAATATATACTTCTTTGGTTTCAAATAAAGACCTTCAGTTTTCATTTAGTTGAATACTTCTCATAGTATCTTAATATAATCTAGAAATATCACTATAAATATTATAATATTATTAATATAAACTAGTAATGTTTTTTTAATAAAATCTTTGAATATTTTAGTTATTATTTTCTAAAAACTTGTTAGTATATTCTTGAGTTTAAATAACATTTATAAATATTTCTAATAGCCTTATATTGTTATAAAAGAAATAATTTTTTATAATTTTTTATTAAGTCTTATTTGATAATATTTACTAGTTATATTGAGGGTAATATAAAGTCCTATACTACCTGATATTTTTAAAAAAGTATTATTAATTCTTAGTATTAGAAAAGTATCTCTTTTTGTAAGATTATTGAGCTTTCTAAAATCTATATATATTATAATAGATATCTCTCTAAGAGTAAGAACTACTTTTAAATAAAGTATATACTCAAATAGTCAGTAAAACAGATAAGAAGTGAAAGTGTTTAACTTAGTAAGATAGTAAGGGAAGAGATATGAAATAAAATGCAGTAGTGACTTGAAGGGGTATAAGTGCAATATAGGAGGAAACTTTAATAGAGTAGTGCAAAATAAATTCAAACTATACTAGAGTCCTAAACTCTTTATCCTAAATCTTAAGTAGTAAGTTAATATCTAATTGATCCTTAGGCTTTACAAAGTAATCTTCACCCTACCTCTTTTGAAATTTACCTCAAATACTAACTCAAAACTGTTGAAATTTGATCTTCAAATGTGTTTGGAGTAAAGAGTGCACTGGCTTATGAAGCCAATATGCATGTATTTATTAATGCTAAATTATGATTGGTCAATACAAACAAAGATCGTCTAAGCCACGATTGAGTAATGTAACGATCGATCGTTAATGGGAGAGATATAATAAGCTAATAATTTCAACACTTCCTCTGCTTAACATATCTTGATAAAAATAAAAAAAATAAAAAAAATTAAAATAAAAATAAAAATAAAAAAAAAAAAATAAAATAAAATAAAAAATGTTCAACTGTACATTACGAATAGTATCTATGAAGTATATTTACTACAAATAACTATATATAAAATATTACTTAAGTGATAAGAATAACATAATAGAGAACAAAAAATTTTAAAAGTTAGTTACATAAGCCCATTTTTGCGATCAACATTTCAAGTCTTGGTTGCGCAAGTGGCTTGGTTAATGCATCAGTGATCATTTCATCTATCACCATGTAAATGATATCTATCACCTTTGATTCAACTTTCTCTCGAATAAAGTGATGCTGAATGTTGATATGCTTTGATCAAGTATGATTAATTGGATTTTTGGCAAGGGCAATTGCTGATTGGTTATCTTCAAATAAGGTTGTCGTACAATTCGGCTTATATCCTAGCTCATCCAATAGGGTGCATAGCCAAATGGCTTCTTTCGTCACATGTGCTAATGCCATATATTCTGCCTCAGTTGTTGATAGGGCAATGGTTGGTTGGCATTTGCTTGACCAGCTGATGGCTCCTCCTGATAGGTTGAAAATATAACCCGTGGTTGATCATCATGTATTGATATCTCCTCCCCAGTTGGCATTACTGAAACTGATCAGTCTTAGATCCTAATCACATCCAAGGCATAGCTTATAATTGGCTGTTCCTTTAATATATCTTAATAGTTGTTTGAGGGCATAGTGATGTTCTTGCATTGGATTGGCCGAAAATTGACTGATGATGCTGACAGCAGCAGCTAGATCAGGTCTCATCCCGATCATCAGGTACATTATGCTACTGATCATTTGTTGGAATAGATTTTGGTCTGCGGATTTTCCCCCTTCAGCTTTGAGTTGAATGAATAGATCAAGGGGTGTACTGATTGGCTTGGCATCCGTCATGTTAAACCTTGTAATGATTTGATTGACGAAGTGGCTTTGATCAATTGTGATCGTGTGTATTTTTCGATCATACATGACTTGAATACTCAAAAAATGTTTAATTTTGCCACAGTCCATCATATCAAATGCATTGCTAAGTTCCACTTTGAATTTGTTCATCATTTCTATCGAATCGGCTAGAATTAGTAGATCGTTGACATATATAGTAATAATTATCAGCAATTGATCATCTTATCTTCTTAGATAAATACTGTGATCTGATTGTAGTCTTGTAAAATTTGATTGGCTGAGGTAGTTGTCGATCTTCTGATTCTACATATGAGGTGATTACTTTAGTCTATACAATGATCAATTGAGCTTACACACAGCTCTCGGTAACAGCTCCGATTGGTCGATTCCTTCAGATACCATCATGTAGATCTTTTCATCAAGATTGCCATTCAGGAATGCAGTTTTTACATTCATTTGGTAAATTTCTAAGTTTAGGGTTGCTCCGATCGATAAAAGTACCCTGATCAATATGAATTTTGCCACAGGAGCAAATGTTTCATCATAATCAATTCCTTGCTGTTGTGAATATTCCTTGGCCACTAATCTCGCCTTGTACCTGGCAACCGATCCATCAGTGTTGAGTTTTTTTTTAAATACTCATCTGCATCCAATCGGCTTGCGTCCCGCAGGCACTTCAGGTACAATTGTCCATATGTCATTATTCTTAAGTGATTTAAGCTCCTGATTGATCACTTCCTGCCAAAGCTTTGCATCGGGTAGAGAAATTACTTCCTTGTAGGTCATTGGGTCATCAGTCGATTCAATTAAATTAGCTTCTAGCATGCGATCTTGCCAAATTTGTAGAGCTTCAGTGTCTATCAATTGTTCGATTAGCTCCCAGGTATTGTCGTCATCATCATAGCCTAGCTATTTAACCAGATATTGCCTTTTTTCATCAATCTTGCATTCTCCGATGATCGCTTCAATAATGTATTCTTGATCTTCTGGATTGACGATTGTTGGGGATTTTAATATAATAGATTCATCAAATGTGATATCGCGGCTGATCTCTATCTTTTTATTAGTTGGATCTCAGAGCCTATACGCCTTCTTTTTGTCATAATAGCCAATCATTTTAAGCTTTTTGGATTGGGGCACCAGTTTTGACCTTTTTCCTTTACGAATATGCATATATGTGTCAGCCCATATAATATGTAAGTTACTGATATCAGGCTTGTGACCATGCTATAATTCAAATGGTAAAGCACTCTCCTTATTAGCTCGCATTGGCAATCAGTTGCATAAATATATAGCACTTGCAGCAAGTTTACCCCAGAGTTCATCAGGTATGTCGGCAGTGATTTTAACAGCCCAGATCGACTCCATCAATGTCCAGTTATATCGTTCGGCTACACTGTTTTGTTGCGGCATGTCTGGCATCGTCATTTCATGATGAATTCCGTTTTTGATTAAAAATTCATGTATCTCGGTGTTTACATACTCTCCTCCTCCATCGGTCCAGAGAATCTTTAGTTTTCGGCCCGATTGTGTTTCGGCGAATGCCTTGAATGTCTAGAACTGATCAAATGTATTACTTTTGTTATCAATAAAATATGTTGTGATATAGCAAGTGGCATTATCGATGAAAGTTAATATATATTTTGCTCCATTGACTGATAGTGTGGGCATCGGCCCACACAGATCTAAGTGCACCCTTCTGATAGGCTCTATCAATCGATTTTTCACGTGTCCGAAAGGCTTGCGGTACAACTTCGCGTGTTCACACCTGGCACATATTTCGATTTGTCCAGTCGACAGCTGCACATTTTCGAGCCCTGTGACAAATTTGTTGATTGATTGCAGAATATTTCAGCTTGGATAGCCTAGCCAGTGATGCTATAATATATAGTCATCAATCTTGGAATCGGCGATGTTGGAATCGGTGATGTTTGCTTCTAGCTCTAGCTCTGATGATGTCGATAAATGAAATAGGTTGCCATTGGCTTGTCCAATTTTGATTTCTTCATGATCCGTGCCGATTTTAATTACTGATCCGTCACTTTTGAAGGTTATGTCATTTCCATCATGTATCAACATCCACATAGATATTAAATTTCTGGTAATCTCTGGTACATATAAGATGTCCCGTAATTTAAGCTTGTCGTTGAGCTCAATTGTCCCAATGTGCATCGCACGTAGTTTCTCATTCCCTGTACATGTGACCAAGCCGTCGTACTCAGCCACCATCTCGAAAATCTCCAATTGGTTGAACATATATTGTGTGGTACCCGAATCGATGATGGTGCCAATTGTCAGGTTTGCTTCAGCTCTCAGTTTAGTCTTTTCTTTTTCTGTTTTTACCCAATCGTTGAATTTGTTGCATTGAAATATTCCATGTTCTCCCTCACAGATGTAACATTTCTGAGGGTGTCCCCGAAAATTCCCACCTCGATGGGCTCTGCGATCGCTGCCTCAGTCATTATGATGACCTCCTCAATTGTTTCTATTATTGTTGTTATAGCCTTGGCCTCGTCTGGCATTTCTGCCTTGATTGTCACGATCACCGCTTTGGTAGCTACCTCGGTCGCCGCTTCGGTAGCCACCTCGGTCACCGCCTTAGTCGCCGCCTCGGTAGCTACCTCGGTCACCACTTCAGTCTGTCACGTAGGCTTTGTTACATCTCTGCTTGTTATCCGGGTCGAACCTGATGTATACAAGTTGTAAAGCCTCTAGCGTTGTCGGCATATTCTCCCGCGCAAGTATTAATTCCTGGTACCTGGGGCTTAGACCCCGGAGATATTGCAGTATAGCTTCTATGTCGGTCATATCTTCGATTTACACCATAATCCAGTTGAATGCGTCATTATAATCTTCAATTGATCCTTTTTGCTTCATCATCGCAAGCTTATCGTACATTTATAACAATTATTCCATTGGTGCATATTTTTGCATCATAGCCTCTTTAAGCTCATTCCACGAATCAAATTCTCCCGATGTGTTCACATGCCTCTGTAGCCACATTCTAGCATTGCTTGTAATTTTACTAATCGCTGTATTGACTTCCTTCTTTTGTACTGATAGATTGGCGCTAGTGATAAATTGCTCTATGGTATCAAAGTAATCAAACAATCTGGGTACGCCTCCTGATTCATCAAATTTGTTGATTGATCTCAAGTACTCCTTCACCAGATCATTAAGCTTTGTTGATGTTGTTAGTGATGGTAATGGTGATTATCTTTATAGTGTGTTGCCTTCTATAGCTGTGTTCTGATTGGTTGGCGTGCTAGGTGATGCGTTTGTTTTGTTGATTTTTGCCATCAATTCACCCAATAGGGTTGCCAGCGTGTCTAATTTATCTTCCTGATTTCTGATCGTTGTAGCCATCTGTTCCTGTTAATCGAGGCTAAATGCTATATTGCTCTGATGGTTGCCATCTAATCCTTCATCATCGTCAAGGGTTTGATATTTGTTGTCTGTTTTTAATTTAGACTGCAATCTTGTCGATCTTGTTGCTGATGACAATGATGTATATAGGTTATCCATTTCATTGTGTCGCGTCATTGAATGCTATGTCATTATGTATTGTTTATCGCATTGCTTTATCGCGGTGTCATTTGTCGCATTGTTTATCGTGTTGTTTGACGCATTGTTTACAATGTTAAATAAATGCTTACTGTAATTGCAGTTGTAATTGTGTAGATACTATGATTGTGTAGATCTCAGATTGTCGAGCTACAATTCGAGTGGCTCGGGGCTCATAACCTGTTGAAATTTGATCTTTGAATGTGTTTGGAGTAAAGAGTGCACTAGCTTATGAAGCCAATATGCATGTATTTATTAATGCTAAATTATGATTGGTTGATACAAACAAAGATCGTCTAAGCCATGATTGAGTGACATAATGATCGATCGTTGATGGGAGAGATATAATAAGCTAATAATTTCAACAAATACTACTAATTTATTAATGAGAAAAGAGAGATATTTATACAAAAAGGTCAAAGCTAAATATATTAAATAAATAATACAATACAACTAATAAATGAGGTGATGATCAAATAATATGCTAATGATCTGATGATCAAGGACTAAGATGACCAAGTATTAATAAGAATACTTAATAATTAAAATAAAGTATAAGAAAACTGCTATATTAATTCTAAGTGATAGGAACAATCAGAATAGTGGAAATAATGAAAAGGGTAGAAATAATTAAAAAAGTATAAGAAATTGAATAGAACAATTACTAATAGGAAATCAGAAGATCAAATAGTTTCATTACTTCTTGGCAGATTTTGTAAGCAATAATACTTAAATAGAGGGGGGGGGATTGTTATCTAATTCTGTAAGAATTTAAGAGAGTTGTATTTTGGTACTACATCTCAGTCTACTCTAAGAAAGTTTGACCCTAAACTTTAATCTTGATATAGAGAAAAAGAAAGAGATGGCCTTCTTGACTTCTTTCTTCTTTTAGTCTTTTTTATAACTTCTAGTTTGGCAATCCTTAGCAAAGTGACCATACCTTCTATAGAGAAAACAATTCATCTCAGTCTTATTTTATTTTTTAATAATATAGATCTCTCTTGGCTGTTTATTTTAGTAGATCACCTTAGCTTCAAGGTCTATAATATATACTATCATTTTGAAGAACATCTTGGTAATCTTCTCTATTTCTTTTTCATATATTATTTTTCTAGATTTTGCTATAGCTGTTAGCTTGATAGTATCCTCCTCAGATGATTTGGCTAAAGCTGATATCATCTGGATACAGATATTTTAGTATTGAACTTCCTATATAAGTCTTATAGTAGCTTGTCATATAGAGATATAAAGTATTCTACTTTGGTCATTAGGAAACTATTTTCAGTTTATAGTCTATAACTAGTATTTATACTTATAGACTATTCTTAGGCTGTTTACAGGCTATTCTAGCTAGTTTATAGTTTGCAATATTATTCTAAAGGTGTTTGTGGTTCATAATATTATTTTAGTGAAGTTCTAGGGTAGTTTATAGTCTATGACTAGTATCCATATCTATGGCTATATTATTTATAGCTCTTAGTAAAATAGTTTGTAGATTAATTAACTATTTTTCTGATAGCATCTTAAAAGGCTTGTACTATTCTAACTTTTTTTTCTATCCTTTGGAAGCCAAATCTTTTAATATAGCATTAGAGATCTGTAGGTAAGCTATTCATAATCACCATTTTTTACATAATAGAGCTAGTTTCTTTACAAAGTTATATATTGTGATGAAATATTTTGTAACAATATATAATTTAATCATGTGAGATCATAAGTCACAAGACCTGCAATAACACTGAGACTTGAAGTGTTATTGAGACCTGAAGTGTTATTGAGATCCGCAATCACATTATAACCTAAAATAGTATTTCGATCTGATATATTATTTCACTGCCCAATTACATTATAACCTGATATATCATTTTATTATATTCTAGCCAATCAATTTGTACCTTATATTTAGCCGAGCTAATCAGAAATTCAAGTAGTAACCTGGGTAGCTGCCTGTATAGCATCTTGTAATTTCTTATAAATACCCCACTCACAATTATCAATAAAATTCAGACTGCAACAAGCTAAGGAAGCTTACAACAGACAACCCAAGGGATACTGAAGCCTTACTCAAGGAGTAAGCAATTGAGATAGTTTCGAGATTCTAACAGATACACTTTATTCAATTGATTGCACTTGAAATCTTGCTAGTTAACACTTACATTGACACATTACCCTTCTTAAGATGCTACTGCATAACCTGCTAAGACCCCTAAAAACATATTTTCTGCACCTGCTCAACTCCGAGTATTTCACTATTAATATATTTTAGTCCATCACAATTAGTGCCGACTGGCAGGAAATCAATCGATACCTTGACTGATTTGTTACCTATATTGCATAACCGAACTTGCTGAAATCTATAGTGGAAGACAAAAGCAAGAATGGCACTACCACCACCACTGCCCGCATTACTACAACTACCTAGGAGAAGACCTCAAGAGGATGAAGAAACCATGGCAGACAGACTACCTACCTTTTATGAATATACTAAGGAATATGTTCAAGAATTCCTGGATGATTTGGAAAGCTACTTTGCAGCCAAAGGAATGGTCAGTACTCGATGGATCCCTATACTGGCCACCCAACTTAGAGGACCTACAAGAGAAACATACCATATAGCCCTGACAGATGCAGCAGCCACTGGGCTAGGAGGATTACTCCTTGCAGCCACCGCAGCAGCAGGAAATAGAGCTACAGCAGCAGCAATAGCCACTGCTCATTGAGATACTACAAGAGCCTGGTTAGAGGATAAGTATTTCACTGAACAGAAGTGAGAGTCAATCAAAGAACAACTATTCAACATGAAGATATCAATTAACCAGTGCCCAGAAGATTAGGTTACTACCATTGATCAGTATATGCAACTCTGTGGAGAAACCAGCCCAGTTGTGCAAGAAATGATGTTTATGAATGGCTTACCCGCAGATCTCCAATGCTATATCAAGAGGTTTGACCCTTGAAGAATGGAAGAGAAAGTCAGGATAGCACAGGCCTTTTGGGACACTGAAGCAGGACATTCAGCATCCCTATATGACAAGTTACCGCAAGATCTATACAGGAAATTCAGCACTAGAATACCCATAGTTCAAATGGTATTCACATCAGCCGAACCATCTGAGGAGGATACTATTAAACCGACAGTCATAGCAAAAACAGAAAAGACAACTCATAAAGATGAAATGGAAAAGATTACCAAGATGTTCTCCGAAATGACAACACATATAGCCGATCTTGAAGCTAAGGTGATCTGCCAGAATAGGCAACTGAGAGGAACCTTCATTGTCAAAGAACACAACAAGATCGAAATGAATTGTTTCCTCTATGGAAGATGGGGTCACTTTGCTAAAGATTGCCGAATTAGAAGCTGGAAGGAAGGACAGGAGAGAGAGAAGGAAAAGAAGTCCAACCATGCCAATATAGTATAAGAAATCGAAGAAGAAGATGAAGAATTTAGTGAAGAATATCTAGAAGCCTACCCTGTCAAAGCAGTCAGCCACACTACCACTAGGAAGACTCTCTACCCAAGGAAGAAACTGACCCAGGAACCTGAGGTTGTCATTGAAAAACCTAAGAAGCTAATACAAAGATAATAACTGAATGAGAATCAATGGGACAAAGCTTTCAAGCAAATAATGCAACCTGGCAAGATGGTTATCTCAACCACTGGAGATGAAGAGATAATTGACCAGGAAGAAAACAAGGAAAAGAAGCCTAGAAGGGTCAGAGAATTTGAATATGACCCATGGCAAGATATTGCCAGTCAAAAGGCCAATATTATCTTTAAACAACTCTTCCAGATTGCACCATCAATGAAGCAAAAGGTAAAGACACAGATTACCGAAACCAAACCAACCATCCAATTTGAGAAAGTTAACACTGCTGAAGAACAAGAGGAGTGAACCTATACCTCATCTGCCTATGCACAATGCAATATTAGAGGATTAGCATGCTCAGTTATTATTGACACAGGAGCAGAAGTCAGCATTATCACCAAGCATTTCCTAGACTGCCTGGGATGAGATATCAATGAACTTGCTATCTCTACCTTGGTTGTCACAAGTGGGAAAAGCAGCGTACCCTTAGGAGTACTCCGAGAAGTACCAGTCCAGTTTAGAACAGAAATAATTCCTATCAGAATGGTTATCACTGATGCACAATTCTACAATGCTGTCTTGGGCAACAGCTGGTTGAAGAAAGCTAAAGCCAGAATTGACCTGGATGCACAAAGGTTAATCTTCATCAATCATGGAAGGAAGTTCAGCATACCTCTGGATATTCAGAAAGGAGTAGTACTGAAACTCACTTAGAGACTGGAAGACAAAAGTGACACAGATGAAGAAATAACCCCTGGACAGGTGCACCTCAACATGATAGAAGAAGAAGAAGCAAACATAGTAATCCATAGTGAATATTGCTGCCTAATGCCCTTGGAGAAGAACCAGTTAATTAAGTATAATATGAGGAATACTAGATGTCTATTCTGTGAGCAATACATCTATTGCGCCAAGATGATGTGCACTTATAGCAATACAAAGTTGATACTCTACCAGGATACTTTGGAGATGCACCTGCCAACGGAGAAGAAGATCAAGAAACCAAGACTGTCACAGACCTGCCAAAGGACTCCACCCTTAATAAATTATGAACTGTATAATGGAAGAAACCCTCATCCATTCGCAGACAATACTGGAGAAGTATGAGACTGTTTTTGGATAAATATTGGACATATTGGCAAAGGACATCTTTAAGGAAACTGCAATATCTACCTGCAAGGATGCTACTGGGATAAAGTCAACCCCTATGATCTTTGGGAATATGAAAACTTGGTTAGATATCTGGATGAACCGTATGATATCAATTACCATAGAACCTGGAAGGAGCACCACGACCAAGAACAAGAACAGATGGTACTTGAAGAAAATGGAGATGAGGAAGTACCTGATGAATAGAGCAATGAAGTTTATACTATTCAGACAACCACTGAAGTTAGAGCTCTATTCTAGGAAGATGATGAAGATGATGAACCTACTCTGATTGAAGAAAGCAACTCAGACTTGGAAGAAGAAATTATCACACTTGAGAAAATAATTCACTCTGACGAATATATTAGCATGCGCTATTGGTGGTAGAAGGACTTATGGCAGAACCTACCTCAAGACATAACTCATGAACAGTAGAAAGAACCAAAAATCTCTACCTTTGAAGAAGTGTTCATGGTTGAAGAAAAAGATATAGCAACTCGAGTTAAGAAACTAACAGAAAGCGCAATCATATCAAAGAGAAAAACTGAAGGAGCTGCAGGTTATGACCTATATGCAGATGAAGACTGCACCCTAGAACCAAAATCATCAGCCTTTGTAAAAACTAGAATTACTATCACCCTACCACCTGGACAATATGTGCAAGTATGGGCAAGAAGTGGACTCTACCGCAACTCTGGAATAGGAGCCTTCCCCGGATTAATAGATAAAGACTATAGAGGAGAAATTTGTTGAAGTTTTGATCTTCGAATGTGTATTTCTTTGGGGGTAAAAGAGTGCACTGGCTCATAAAGCCAAATATGCATGTATTTATTAATACTAATATATGATTGGTCAATACAGACAAAGATCATCTAAGCCACAATTGAGTGATGTACAATCGATTGTTGATAGAAGAGAGAGAGATATAATAAGCTAATAATTTCAACACTCCTCCTACTTGACATATCTCGATAAAAAAAAAATAAAATGTTTAACTGTACATTACGAATGGCATCCATGAAGTACATTTACTGCAAATAACTATATGTAAAATACTACTTGAGTAATAAGAATAACATGATAAAGAAAATAAAAGTTTTTGAAAGAAAAAAAAAAAAAAAAAAAAAAAAAAAAATTTTAGAAAAAAAAAAAAAAAAAAAAAAAAAAATGTTAGTTATGTAAGCCCATTTTTGTGATCAACATTTCAAGTCTGGGTCGCGCAAGTGGCTTGGTTAATGTATCAGCGATCATTTCATCTGTCGCTATATAAACGATATCTATTACCTTTGATTCAACTTTCTCTCGAATAAAGTAGTGTTGAATGTCAATATGCTTTAATCGAGCATGATTAATTGGGTTTTTGGCAAGGGCAATTGCTGATTGGTTGTCTTCAAATAAAGTTATCATACAATTCTATAAATATCCTAGCTCATCCAATAGAGTGCATAGCCAAATGGCTTCTTTCATCACATGTGCTAATGCTATATATTCTGCTTCAGTTATTAATAGGGCAATAGTTGGTTGGCACTTACTTGACCAGCTGATGGCTCCCTCTGATAGGTTGAAAATATACCCCGTGGTTGATCATCATGTATTAATGTCTCCTCCCCAGTTAGCATTACTGAAACCGATCAGCTTTAGATCCTGATCACATCTAAGGCACAGCTTATAATTAGCTGTTCCTTTAATATATCTTAATAATTATTTAAGGGCATGGTGATGTTCTTGCATTGGATTGGCCAAAAATTGACTGATAATGCTAACAGCAGCAGCTAGATCAGATCTCATCCCAATCATCAGGTACATTATACTACTAATCATTTGTCTGAATAGATTTTGGTCTGCAGATTTTCCCCCTTCAGCTTTAAGTTGAATAGATGGATCAAGAGGTGTACTGATTGGCTTAGCATCCATCATGTTAAACCTTATAATGATTTGATTAGCAAAGTGACTTTGATCAATTGTGATTGTATGTGTTTTTTGATCGTGTATGACTCAAATACCCAGAAAATGTTTAATTTCGCCACAGTCCATCATATCAAATGTATTGCTAAGCTCCATCTTGAATTTGTTCATCATTTCCATTGAATCAGCCAGAATTAGTAGATCGTTGACATATATGGCAATAATTATTAGCAATTGATCATCTTGTCTTCTTCTTATATAAATGCTGTGATCTGATTGTAGTCTTGTAAAATTTGATTGGCTGAGGTAGTTGTCAATCTTCTGATTCCACATACAAGGTGATTGCTTTAGTCTATACAATGATCGATTGAGCTTACACACAGCTCTTGATGATAGCTCTGATTGGTCAATTCCTTCAGATATCATCATGTAGATCTCCTCATCAAGATCACCATTCAGGAATGCAGTTTTTATATCCATTTGGTGAATTTCTAAGTTTAGGACTGCACTGATTGATAAAAGTGCCCTGATTAATGTGAATTTCGCCACGGGAGCAAATATTTCATCATAATCAATTCCTTACTATTGTGAATATCCCTTGGCAACTAATCTCACCTTGTACCTGGCAACTGATCCATCAGTGTTGAGCTTCTTTTTAAATACCTATCTACATCCAATCGGCTTGTATCCCACAGGCACCTCAGGTACAATCATCTACATATCATTATTCTTAAATGATTTAAGCTCTTGATTGATCACTTCCTCCCAAAGCTTTGCATCAGACAGGGAAATTGCTTCCTTGTAGGTTATTGGGTCATCAGTCAATTCAATTAAATTAGCTTCTAGCATGCGATCTTGCCAAATTTGTAGAGCTTCAGTGTCTATCAATTGTTCAATTGGCTCCCAGGTATTATCATCATCATCGTCATAGCCTAGCCATTTAACCAGATATTGCCTTTTTTCATTAATCTTGCATTCTCTAATGATCGCTTCAATGACATATTCTTAATCTTCTGGGTTAATAATTGTTGGGGATTTTAATATAATAGATTCATCAAATATGATGTCATGGCTAATCTTTATCTTCCTATTAGTTGGATCCCAAAGCCTGTATGCCTTCTTTTCATCATGATAGCCAATCATTTTAAGCTTTTTGAATTGGGGCGCCAGTTTTGACCTTTTTTCTTTGTGAATATGTATATATACATCAGCCCATATGATACATAAGTTACTGATATCAGGCTTATGACCATGCCATAATTCAAACAGCGAAGCACTCTCCTTATTGGCTTGCATTAGCAATCAGTTGCGTAGATATGTAGTACTTGTGGCAAGTTCAGCCCAAAGTTTATCAGATATGCTGGCAGTGATTTTAACAGCCTGAATCGACTCCATCAATGTTGTTCAGTTATATCGTTTGGCGATACCATTTTGTTGCAGTGTGTCTAGCATCATCATTTCATAATAGATTCCATTTTTGATTAAAAATTCGCGCATCTCGGTGTTTATATACTCTCCTCCTCTATCGGACCAGAGAATCTTCAGTTTTCGGCCTGATTGCATTTTGGCAAATGCCTTGAATGCCTGGAATCGATCAAATGTATCACTTTTATTATCAATAAAATATGTTGTGACATAGTGAGTGATATCATTGATAAATATTAATATATATTTTGCTCTATTGACTGATGGTGTGGGCATCGGCCCGCACAGATCTGAGTGCACCCTTCTGATAGGCTCCATCGATTGATTTTTCACATGTCTGAAAGGCTTGCGGTGTGACTTTGCATATTCACACCTGGTGCATATTTCAATTTGTCCAGTCAACAGCCGCACATCTCCGAGCCCTATGACAAATTTGTTGATTGATTGCAGAGTATTTCGGCCCAGATGACCCAGTCAGTGATGCCATAATGTATAGTCATCAATCTTGGAATTAGCGATATTTGCTTCTAGCTCTGGTAATGTCGATAAATGAAATAGGTTGCCATTGGCTTATCTGATTTTGATTTCCTCATGATCCGCACTGATTTTAATTACTAATCCATCACTTTTGAAGGTTATGTCATTTCCATCACATGTCAATGCCTGCACAGATATTAAATTTCTGGTGATTTCCGGTATATATAAAACATCCCGTAATTTCAGCTCATTGTCGAGCTCAATTATCCCAACGTGCGTGGCACATAGCTTCTCGTTCTCTGCATACATGACCAAGCTGTCGTGCTCAGCCACCATCTCGAAAATCTCCCATTGGTTGAACATATGTTATGTGGCACCTGAATCGATGATAGTGCCAATTGCCAGATTTGCTTCAGCTCTCGGTTTAGCCTTTTCTTTTTCTGTTTTTACCCAATCATTGAATTTGTTATATTGGAATATTCCGTATTCTCCCTTACAGACGTAATATTTCCGAGGATATCCCTAAAAATTCCTGCCTCGATGAGCTCTGCGATCACCGCCTCGGTTGCCTCTGTCATTATGATAACCTCCCTAATTGTTTCCATTATTGTTGTTATAGCCTTGGTCTCATCTAGCACTTCCGCCTCGGTTGCCACAACTGCCGCCTCAGTAGCTGCCTCGGTAGCTGCCTCAGTCTATCATGTGGGCTTCGTCGTACCTCTGCTTACTATCTGGGTCAAACCTGATGCATGCAAGTTGTAAAGCCTCCAGCATTGTCAGCATATTCTCCTGTACAAGTATTAATTTCCAGTACCTGGGGCTTAGACCCTGGAGATATTGCGGTATAGCTTTTGTATCAGTCATGTCTTCGATTTATATCATAATTTGGTTAAACGCATCATTATAATCTTTGATCAATCTCTTTTGCTTCATCATTGCAAGCTTATTGCACATTTGTAACAATTATTCCATTGGTGTATATTTTTGCATCATAGCCTCTTTAAGCTCATTCCACAAATCAAATTCTCTTGATGTGTTCACATGCCTCTGTAGCTACATTCTAGCATTGCCTGTAATTTTACTGATCGCTGTGTTAACTTCCTCCTTTTGTACTGATAGATCAGTGCTGATGATAAATTGCTCTACAGTATCAAAGTAATCAAACAATCTGGGTGTGCCTCCTGACCCATCGAATTTGTTGATCGATCTTAGGTACTTCTTTGCCAGATCATTAAGCTTTGTTGATGTTGTCGGTGATGGTAATTGTATTTGTATTTGTGGCATGTTGCCTTCTGTAGCTACATTCTGATTGGTTGGCATACTGGGTGATATGTTTGTTTTGTCAATTTTTGCCATCAATTCACCCAATAGGGTTGCCAGTGTGTCTAATTTATCTTCCTGATTTCTGATCATTGTAGCTATCTGTTTCTGTCGATCGAGGCTGAATCCTATATTGCTCTAATAGTTGCCATCCAATCCTTCATCATCATCATCAGGGGGTTGATATCTGTTGTCTGTTTTTGATTTAGATCACAATTTTGTCGATCTTGTTGCTGATGACAATGTATATAGATTATCCATTTTGTTGTGTCATGTCATTAAATGCTAAGTCATTACATGTTGTTTATTGCGTTGCTTTATTGCGATGTCATTTGTTGCATTGTTTGTTGCATTGTTTGACGTGTTGTTTACAATGTTAAATAAACGCTTACTGTAATCGCAGTTATAATTGCTATGATTATGTAGATCTTAGGTTATTGAGCTATAATTTGAGTGGTTCAGGGCTCATAACCTGTTAAAGTTTTGATCTTTGAATGTATATTTCTTTAGGGATAAAAGAGTGCACTAGCTCATAAAGCCAAATATATGTGTATTTATTAATGCTAATATATGATTGGTCGATACAGACAAAGATTGTCTAAGCCACAATTGAGTGACATACAATTGATCATTGATGAGAGAGAGAGAGATATAATAAGCTAATAATTTCAACAAAATTGAGGTTGGACTAGTTAACCACAACTACAGCTAATTTAAGGTATATCAAGAAGATCGAATCGCTCAAATGGTGATCATCAAATGTGAACAGCAACCTTTGAAAGAAGTAGAAAACTTAAAAGAAACACGACGTAGAAGGAAAGGATTTGGATCGACTGGACAAGCAAATGTGATAATAGAAAGATTAGATGACCAGGAAAACACCAAGAAGCACATCTACTCCCTCAACAAAAACCTATTACCAAATCAGAAGAAGCAGTTACAAGATCTACTGAAGGAGTATAAGGATATCATTGCAATCAGTTTCAAGAACCTACTAGACCAAGCCTTCTTCACCTACTATATTGACACAGGAGATGCTAAACCAATCAAACAAGCACCCTACAGATTGCCAGCCAACTATCATGACTTTATACAAAAGCATGTTTAGGAATTACTGGAGTCAGGAGTGATTATACAGTCGAAAAGTCTCTGGGCATCATCTATTAGCATAGTACCAAAAAAGAATAGACAGAGAATGGTCATTGATTACTGCAAATTGAACTCAGTCACTAAAAAGCATATATATCTAATCCCGCACTCAGAGGACTTACAAAACATGTTGAAAAAGGTGCAAATCTATTCAACCTTAGACCTATGGGCAGAATATAATCAGATCAGAATGATACCCAAAGCACAGGAGAAATCAGCATTTGTTACACCATTTGGACAATATAAATTCACAAGAATGTCCTTTGGACTTTGCAACACATCCGCCACCTTCCAGGCTGTAATGAACGAGATCTTCTACGATTTAATTAGACATAGAGTGATTGTGTATATCGACGATATCAACATTTATACTGAAAACTTCACAAAACACATGGTGATTCTAAAGAAGGTATTCGAATAACTCAGAAAACATAGACTAAGGATCAAGCCAACAAAATGCTACTTTGGATAAAAGAAAATTGAATACCTCGAGTTTATAATCAATAGGGGAGAAATCTGCCTGGACTCAAAAAAGACCGAAATTATCAAGGCCTTCCCAACCCCGCAAGATAAGATGACCTTATGAGGATTTTTAGGACTGGTTCAATTCTATAAAAGGTTTATCCTTGGTTACTCTGAAATTGCTGCACCCCTGCACATGTTGCAAAGAAAAGAAAGAGCATAGGAATAGATGTCAGCTGCACAAACTGCCTTCAACTTGATCAAGGAAGCACTTACCCACACACCAGTTATAGCAAGACCAGATCTCACAAAAGTATTCAAGCTATATACAGATGTATCGTCATTCGGACTTGGAGCAATTTTAGCATAGGATAACAAAGATGGAGAATATATGATTACCTATGCAGGACGAGCTACTCATGGAGCAGAACCTTCCTATGGAGCTACCCAACTGGAATGTGTAGCAGTCATTTGGGCCATATAACACTTCTGCCACTTCCTGATTGGAAAGCAGTTCACCCTGATAACAGACCACTTAGCCCTCAAATGGCTCTGAAACAAACTGAATCTGATAGGAATGTATATATGATGGCTAGCTATACTGCAGGAATATGACTTCACAACGCAATATAGAAAAGAATAGAATCATTAGAATGTGGACACCCTCTCATGCCTACCCCAATTTATCCGAGATCGACACTTTGAACTAAAAAGAATATACTTACCTAATGGATACTAAACTCTATAATGGATATCTGGATTACCTTAGTAACCTAACCTTTACTGGGATGATGAATGAAAATGATCAACGGCTTATATGGACAACGGCACTCAATTACTTTATTAAGAATAATATACTTTATCGATGGCACAGAGGACAGATACAACTTGTAGTCCCTGAATACAAAAAGCAGATAGTACTTCAGGCCTCTCATGATTATCAGCTGGCAGGATACATGGGCGTAAACAACACATACCAATGATTATTAGAAAAATATTATTGGAAGAATATATATGAAGATATTAGAGAATATATCAGAAGATGTAACACT
Source organism: Endogone sp. FLAS-F59071 (assembly GCA_003990785.1). NCBI lineage: Eukaryota > Fungi > Mucoromycota > Endogonomycetes > Endogonales > Endogonaceae > Endogone > Endogone sp. FLAS-F59071. The sequence continues at coordinate 8,668 of RBNK01000039.1, read as the reverse complement.
TGCCAGAAGAGGTGCTGAGGAAAGGAAGTCGAGACCTTACAACCAATTGTACCTGGAGGACCCTTCGAATATATTGGAATAGACATTGTTAGACCACTACCAAAAACACTTAGAGGAAATCGATACATTGTAGTAGCAGTAGATTACCTGACCAAGTACCCTGAAGCAAGAGCCTTGCCCCTTGCAGATGCCCTTAATATTGCACCCTTTATCTACAAAGATATTATCTGCTGCCATGGAATACCCTATGAAATAACCTCCGATCAAGAAACCGAATTTATTATTGAATTCATGCAGATATTAACACAACACTTCGAAATCTGCCAGATAAAGATTACTGCCTACTATCCCCAGGGAAATGGACTCACTGAACAGATGAATCAAATGATCAAGAATATGATTGCTAAAGTAGTACAATCACAAGGGGGAGATTGGGACTTGTACCTACCCTCTGCCTTATTTGCACTACGAACAATGAAATAAGAAACAACAAAGTTCACCCCTTTTGAGCTCATTTATAGAAGGAAGGCTCATCAGCTGGTAGACCAAGTAATGACCACCCTGGAACCCAGCCACACCTCCTGGGAAATACAAATCGAGTATTGTATGACAAAGGAAATTCAAGAATTATACAATGTCTGAAACAAGGTGAAAGAATTTATTGCCATTGTACAAGATCGACAAAAGAAGAATTATGATAAAGAACATAAGGAAACCGAAAGACTGAAGATCAGTGACCAAGTATTATTATACTGGAATATAGTAGAGTTCTCTTGGTCAGCAAAATTGGACCCGAAGTGGGAGGGACCATACTACATTGCGAGTATAAAAGGAACTATATATCAGTTACGAAAAACGATAGGAATGATCTTACCCTATACTGTTCACCGAAACTGCCTCAAAAAGTACTATGCCCTGCTGGAACAACTTCCATGAAGTCCGAGTCAGCCTGATCGAGGCGTACTGACATATAGAACCTCTGGAGGATCTTGAGGAGATAGAAGGATTGACCTTACAGAAGACCTGATTGATTGTACGCAACATTCAAAGGAGGCAACACCTGGTATGAATCAATGAATGGAAGGAATACTACTGAATTGCACAACTTTGGGATGAAGAAGTTGAACATATTGTGACGGACTAAAATATATTAACGGCGAAATACTTGGAGTTGAGCAAGTGCAGAAAATACGTTTTTAGGGGTCTTAGCGGTTTATGCGGTAGTGTCTTAAGAAGGGTGTCGATGTAGGTGTTAACTAGCAAGAATTATGTGTAATCGATCGAATAAAGTATATCTGTTAGAATCTCGAAACTATCTCAATTGCTTACTCCTTAAGTAAGGCTTCAGTATCCCTTGGGTTGTCTGTTATAAGCTTCCTTAGCTTGTTGCAGTCCGAATTTTATTGATAATTGCGAGCGGGGTATTTATAAGAAATTACAAGGTGCTATATGGGCAGCTACCCAGGTTACTATTTGAATTTCTGATTGGCTCAGCTAAATATAAGGTACAAATTGATTGGCTAAGATATAATAAATAATATGTCAGATTATAATGTAATTGAGCGACGAAATAATATATCAGATTGAAATACTATTTTAGGTTATAGCATGATTGCAGATCTCAACAACGCTAAAGGTCTTAACAACGCTAAAGGTCTCAACAACGTTGAGAGTTACATGACTTGATCTCACATGATCAAATTGTATGTCGTCACAAAATGTTCCATCACATCTCCTTCCTTTCTGCGAGTTAGACTTCAAGGTACAGTTCTAACTCGGAGAAATCCCTTTGTAACTGTTTTACCTCTTCCTCTAGTTCATTCATTTCATTCTGTGTCAGTTGATTTAGTTGGTGTGTACTGCATCGAAAGTGATTCAAAGCACTAGGCTTGTGCTTGAATAGTTGATAAATCCGATCGGCCATTCTTGCATTATAGGCAGGGAGTGCTCCTTTGAGGGCTTGTTGACAGATTTCTCTATCCTTTCGGTTCCAGATATGTTCAACTTCTTCATCCCAGAGTTGTGCAATTCGGTAGTATTCCTTCCATTCATTAATTCGTGCCAAATGTTGCCTCCTTTGAATGTTGCATACAATCGATTGAGTTTTCTGTAGGGTCGATCCTTCTATCTCCTCAAGATCCTCCAGAGGTTCTATATGTCGGTATGCCTCGATCAGGCTGACTCAGACTTCATGGAAGTTGTTCCAGCGGGGCATGATATTTCTTGAGGCAGTTTTGGTGGACAGTATAGGGTAGGATCGTTCCTGTCGTTTTTCGTAACTGATACGTGGTTCCTTTTATACTGGCGATATAGTATGGTCCTTCCTATTTTGGGTCCAATTTTGCTGACCATGAAGACTCTACTATGTTCCGGTATAGTAAGACTTGGTCACCAATCTTCAATCTTTCGGTTTCCTTGTATTCCTTGTCGTAATTCTTCTTTTGTCGATCTTGTGCAATGGTAATAAATTCTCTCGCCTTGTTTCGGACATTGTGTAATTCTTGAATTTCCTTTGTCACACAATGCTCGATTTGCTTTTCCCAAGAGGTGTGGCTGGGTTCCGGAGTGGTCATTACTTGGTCTACCAGCTGATGAGCTTTTCTTCCGTAAGCGAGCTCAAAAGGGGTGAACTTTGTTGTTTCTTGTTTCATTGTTCGTAGTGCGAATAAGGCGGAAGGTAGGTATAAGTCCTAATCTCCTCCTTGTGATTGCACTACTTTAGCAATTGTGTTCTTGATGGTTTGATTCGTCTGTTTGGTAAGTCCATTTCCTTGTAGGTGGTAGGCAGTAGTCTTTATCTGGCGGATCCCGAAGTGTTGCGTCAATATCTGCATGAATTCATTAACGAATTCAGTTCCCTGATCGGAGGTCATTTCATAAGGTATTCCATGGCAGCAGATAATATCTTCATAGATAAAAGGTGCAATATTAAGGGCATCTGCAAGGGGCAAGGCTCTTGCTTCAGGGTACTTGATCAGGTAGTCTACTGCTACTACGATGTATTGATTTCCTCTAAGTGTTCTTGGTAGCGGTCCAACAATGTCTATTCCAATATGTTCGAAGGGTCCTCCAGGTACAATCAGTTGTAAGGTCTCGATTTCCTTTCCTCGGCGCCTCTTCTGGCAAGTGTCGCATCTCCTGATATATTCTCTAATGTCTTCGTACATGTTCTTCCAATAATATTTCTCTGATAATCGTTGATATGTGTTGTCTATGCCCATGTGTCCTGCCAGCTGATGATCGTGAGAGGCCTGAAGTACCATCTGCTTTTTGTATTCAGGGACTACAAGTCGTGTCTGTCCTCTGTGTCATCGGTAAAGTATATTATTCTTGATAAAATAGTTGAGTGCTGTTGTCTGTATAAGCCATTGATCGTTTTCGTTCATCGTCCCAGTAAAGGTTAGGTTACTGAGGTAATCCAGATATCCATTATAGAGTTCAGTGTTCATTGGGTAGGTATATTCTTTTTGGTTCGGGGTGTCGATCTCGGATAAATTGGGGTAGGCATGAGAGGGTGTCCACATTCTGATGATTCCGTCCTTTTCTGTATTGCGTCGTGAAGTCATATTCCTACAGTATAGCCAGCCATCGTGCATACATTCCTGTTAGATTTGGCTTATTCCAAAGCCATTTGAGAGCTGAGTGGTCTGTTATTAGGGTGAACTGTTTTCCAATCAGGAAGTGGCGGAAGTGTTGTACGGCCCAAACGACTGCTACACATTCCAGCTGAGTGGCTCCATAGGAAGGTTCTGCTCCATGGGTGGCTCGTCCTGCATAAGCAATCACATGTTCTCCGTCTTTGTCATCTTGTGCCAAGATTGCTCCAAGTCCAAATGACAATGCATCTGTGTACAGCTTGAATACTTTCGTAAGATCTGGTCTTGCCATAACTGGTGTGTGGATAAGTGCTTCCTTGATCAGGTTGAAGGCTATTTGTGCGGCCAACATCCATTCCCATGCTCTTCCTTTTCTTTGCAGCATGTGCAGGGGTGCGGCAATTTCAGAGTATCTAGGGATAAATCTTTTATAGAACTGGACCAGTCCTAGGAATCCTCGTAAGGCCATCTTATCTTGTAGGATTGGAAAGGCCTTGACAATCTCAGTCTTCTTTGGGTCCGGGTGGATTTCTCCTCCATCGATTATAAATCCGAGGTATTCGATTTTCTTCTGTCCAAAGTAGTATTTTGTTAGCTTGATCCTTAGTCCATGCTTTCTGAGTCGTTCAAATACTTCCTTCAGGATCACCATGTGTTCTGCAAAGTTTTCTGTGTAGATGTTGATGTCATCGATATACACAATTACTCCATGTCCAATCAAATCATAGAAGATTTCATTCATTGCAGCCTGGAAGGTGGCGGGTGCGTTGCAAAGTCCAAAGGACATTCTTGTAAATTCATACTGTCCAAACGGTGTAACAAATGCTGATTTCTCCTGTACTTCGGGCGTCATTCCAATCTGGTTATATCCTGCCCATAGGTCCAAGGTTGAGTAGATTTGCACCCTTTTCAACATGTTTTGTAAGTCTTCTGAGTGCAGGATCGGATATGCATGCTTCTTGGTGACTGAGTTTAATTTGCGATAGTTGATAACCATCCTCTGTCCATCCTTCTTTGGTACTATGCTAATAGGTGATGCCCATGGGCTTTTTGATCATACAATTACTTCTGACTCCAATAGCTCTTGAACATGCTTTCGTACAAAGTCATGATAGTTGGCTAGCAATCTGTAGGGTGCCTGTTTGATCGGTTTGGTGTCTCCTGTGTCAATATGGTGTGTGAAGAAGGCTTGATCCGGCAGGTCCTTGAAACTGATTACGATAATATCCTCATACTTCTTCAGTAGGTCTTGCAACTGTTTCTTCTGGTTCGGTAACAGGTTTTTGTTAAGGGAGTAGATGTGCTTCTTGGCGCTCTCCTGGTCATCCAGTCTTTTCATTATCACATTTGCCTGTCCAGTCGATCCAAATCCTTTCCTTCCACATTGTGTTTCTTCTAGGTTTTCTACTTCTTTCAGAGGTTGTTGTTCGCATTTGACGATCACCATCTGAGTGATTCGATCTCCTTGGTATACTTTAAATTGGCTGTGGTTATAATTGACTAGTCCAACCTCAATTTCTCCTCTATAGTCTTCGTCTATTAATCCAGAGAATGCTCCTATTCCAGAGTTGTGGTAGAGTCCACTTCTTGCTCATACTTGCGCACATTGTCCGGATGGTAGGGCGATGGCGATTCCGGTTTTTACAAAGGCTGATGATTTTGGTTCTAGGGTGTAATCTTCATCTGTGTACAGATCATAGCCTGCGGCTCCTTCGGTTTTTCTCTTTGGTATGATTGCGCTTTCTGTCAGTTTCTTGACTCGAGTTGCTGTATCCTTTTCTTCAACTGTAAATACTTCTTCAAAGGTGGGGATATTTGGTTCCTTCCACTGTTCGTGAGTTGTGTCCTAAGGTAGATTTTGCTACAAGTCCTTCCACCACCAATAGCGCATGCTGATGCATTCGTCGGAGTGAATTATTTCCTCAAGTGCGATGATTTCTTCCTCTGAGTCTGAGTCACTTTCTTCAATCAGAGTAGGTCCGTCATCTTCATCATCTTCTTGGAATAAGGCTCTGACTTCGATGGTTGTCTGCGTGGTATAAACTTCATTGCTCTATTCCTCAGGTACTTCCTCTTCTTCATTCTCTTCAGGTATCGTCTGTTCTTGTTCTCGATCATAACGTTCCTTCCAAGTTCCATGGTAGTTGGTGTCGTACGGTTTGTCTGGATATCTAACCCAGTTTTCACATTCCCAGAGGTTATAGGGGTTGACTTCATCCCAATAGCATCCTTGCAGGTAGACATTGCAGTTTCCCCAGAGATGTCCTTTGCCGATATGTCCAATATTCATCCAGAAACAGTCCCATACTTCCCCAGTATTGTCTGCGAATGGGTGAGGATTCCTTCCATTATACGGCCCATGATTCATTGAGGGTGGGGTCCTTCGGCGGGTCTGTGATAATCTCGGTTTCCTAATCTTCTTTTCTGTCGGCAGGTATATCTCCAAGGTGTCTTGGTAAGGTATCAACTTCGTATCACTGCAAGTGCACATCATCTCGGCACAATAGATGTATTGCTCACAGAATGGATATCTAGTGTTCCTCATGTTGTATTCAATCAACTGGTTCTTTTCCGGAGGCGTCAGACGGCAGTATTCACTATTGATCACCACGTTTGCTTCTTCTTCCACCATGTTGAGGTGTGCCTGTCCAGGGGTTATTCCTTCATCTGTATCACTTTCGTCTTCCGGCCTCTGAGTAAGTTTCGGTACTACTCCTTTCTGAATATCCAGAGGTATGCTAAACTTTCTTCCATGGTTGATGAAGATTAGCCTTTGTGCATCCAGATCAATTCTAGCTTTAGCTTTCTTCAACCAGCTGTTACCCAAGACGGCATTGTAGGATTGTGCATCGGTGACGACCATTCTGACAGGGATTATTTCTGTTCCGAACTGGACTGGTACTTCTCGGAGTACTCCTAGAGGTACACTGCTTTTTCCACTTGTGACGACCAAGGTAGAGGTAGCAGGTTCGTCAATATCCTATCCTAGGCGGTCTAGGAAATGCTTGGCGATGATACTGACTCCTGCTCCAGTGTCAATAATGACTGAGCATGCTAATCCTCCAATGTTGCATTGTGCATAGGCAGATGAGGTATAAGTTCGCTCCTCTTGCTCTTCGGCAGTGTTAACTTCCTCGAATCGGATGGTTGGTTTGGTCTCGGTAATCTGCGTCTTCACCTTCTGCTTTGTCGACAGTGCAATCTGGAAGAGTTGTTTGAAGGTAATGTTTGCCTTCTGATTGGCAATGTCATGCCACGGGTCATATTCATATTCAAATTCTCTAACTCTCCTAGGCTTCTTCTCCTTGTTTTCTTCTTGATCCATCATTTCTTCATCTCCAGTGGTTGAAGTAACTATCTCGCCAGGTTGCATTATCTGTTTGAAGGCTTTGTCCCATTGATCTTCATTCAGCTGTTGTCTCTGTGTTGGCTTCTTGGGCTTCTCGATGACAACCTCAGGTTCCTGAATCGGCTTCTTCCTTGGGTAGGGAGTCTTCCTAGTGGTGGCACGGCTAACTGCTTCGACAGGGTAGGCTTCCAGGTATTCTTCGCTGAATTCTTCATCTTCTTCTTCGATTTCTTGCACTACATTAGCATGGTCGGCCTTCTTTACTTCCTCTCTCTCTCGTCCTTCCTTCCAACTTCTAGTTTGGCAATTCTTGGCAAAGTGACTACGTCTTCCACAGAGGAAGCAGTTTATCTCGGTCCTATTGCGTTCTTCAGCGACAAAGGTTCCTCTGGGTTGCTTATTCTGGCGGATCACCTTGGCTTCAAGATTGGCTATGTGTGCTGTCATTTCTGAGAACATCTTGGTAATCTTCTCCATTTCATCTTCATGAGTTGTCTTTCCTGTTTTTACCATGACTGTCGGTTTAATAGTATCCTCCTCAGGTGGTTCAGTTGATGTAGATACCATTTGGACTACAGGTATTCCAGTGCTGAATTTCCTGCGTAAGTCTTGTGGTAACTTGTCATATAGGGATGCTGAATGTCTTGCTTCGGTATCCCAAAAGGCCTGTGCCATCCTAACTTTCTCTTCCATACTTCGAGGGCCAAACCTCTTGATATGGCATTAGATGTCTGCGGGTAAGCCATTCATGAACACCATTTCTCGTACAACTGGGCTGGTTTCTCCACAAAGTTGCATATACTGATCGATGGTATTAACCCAGTCTTCCGGGCATTGATTGATTGACATTTTCATGTTGAATAGCTGTTCCTTGATTGATTCTCGCTTCTGTTCGGTGAAATACTTCTCCTCTAGCCAGGCTCTTATAACCTCCCAATGAGTGGTGGCTAATACTGCGGCGGGGGGGTTATTTCCGGCTGCTGCTGTGGCTGCGAGGATTAATCCTCCTAGTCCGGTGGCTGCTACATCTGTTAGGGCCACTCGGTATGCTTCTCTTGCAGGTCCTCTGAGTTGGGCGGCCAGGATAGGTAACCATCGGGTGCTGACCGTTCCTTTGGCTGCGAAGTAGCTTTCCAAATCATCTAGGAATTCTCGAACGTATTCCTTGGTGTATCCGTAAAAGGTAGGTAGTCTGTCTGTCATGGTTTCTTCGTCCTCTTGAAGTCTTCTCCTAGGTAGTTGTAATAATGTGGGCAGTGGCGGTGGTAGTGCCGTTCTTGCTTTTGTCTTCCACTATGGGTTTCGGCAAGTTCGGTTATGCAATATAGGTAACAAATCGGTCAAGGTGTTGATTGATTTCCTGCCAGTCGGCACCAATTGTGATAGACTAAAATATATTAACGGCGAAATACTCAGAATTGAGCAAGTGCAGAAAATACGTTTAGGGGTCTTAGCGGTTTATGTGGTAGCATCTTAAGTGTTGAAATTTGATCTTCGAATGTGTGTGTTTGGAGTAAAGAGCACACTGGCTAATGAAGCCAATATGCATGTATTTATTAATGCTAAATTATTATTGGTCGATACAAACAAAGATCGTCTAAGCCACAATTGAGTGACGTATGATCGATTGTTGATGCATCGATCATTGATAGAAGAGATATAATAAGCTAATAATTACAACACTCCCCCTGCTTGATATATCTCGATAAAATAAATGAATAAA
>RBNK01000038.1:0-54108 GCA_003990785.1 Endogone sp. FLAS-F59071 | reverse complement strand
TACAGCATTCAGACAGCCCAACATGTACATACACATATACTTGCCTAAATCACTCATCTTCTACTAATAATCCTACTGAATTATCTAGCTCAATGAATCAGTTCAGATCATCAATGTCAAATGAGCTTAGCCAGAAAGCTAGAGGATACTCAACCGAGGACTCGATCTGTACCTGACTGAATGATCTGAGAGTTAGAACAGAGAAAAATAGAATTGACAAATCAGCTGGCACCCAAAAACAAGCTTTGTAGATAAACAAAATATTAAAATCACCTGACTGACTTCAGTGTAAACAAAACAAATTATAGTACCTAAATCACAAGGAATGTTACTTACTGAAATTAGCAGATAAGACAACTTCGGAACAAGACTGATATCAACAAATCAAACTATCTACATAAAACAAAAATACTTCAACAATCACCTGCATCAAGTCTAGAACTTAAAAGAAGAAGAAACTATAGTTCAGCAGATACTCTCTGAATAGAATCAACACTATACCTTCAAGAAATGTAATATAAACTTGCAAAATACTAAACAACTTTCTTATAGAAATAGTATAGACACTATTTTCCTAAGAGGGAAAGAGTTGTAAGAATGATATTATTAGATATTACAAATAATTGTTACTATGCTACAGCACTACTTAGAATATTCAAGTTACTCGAAATAGAATTATCCGATATGGTAATTCCCGATTTAGAAATACCAAATGAGGTATTGCCAAATAGGGTATTGCTGATTGAGAAATTACTTAATGAGGAAATTCTGTTTTAGGAAATTCCTTTTGTAGCATTATCATATTTAGAAATGCCTTTAGTAGTATTACCTATTAAAGTATTTTCTTTTCTTATATTACTTATCTTAGCATTACTCTTTTCAGAAATACTTTATATAGTATTTCCTTTTATTAAATTACTATCTCTAGTAATTTCCTTTTTGATTATTACTTTTCACAGTATTACCTTTTACTGCATTACTTATTTCAGTATTTCTTTTTGAAATATTACTACTATCAGAAGTACTATCTTAGGCAGCTACCTTTATAATAATACTATCTGATCTTTTGTATAAATACCCCCTCTGTTAGGGGGTTTCTCCTAAACCACCTATGAGGAAGCGTCTGATGATACTAATCTACATTGGACTTAGGAATCTCTGAGTATATCACAAGGTTTCTAAGGTATCAAAAGTACTTTGTTCTTTTTATAAAAATATTAATGATGATTTCCAGACTTATAGTCTTTCTAGTACTCTTGATGTATATAGAAGGGGGTGAGATCTTTAGCTCTTAAAGGGATCTTGAGTATACACTGCTATTGAACTCAGTTGTCGGAATATTGCAAGAATAGTACAGAACTTCAATTTAATGAGTCCGCAACTATCTGCATTATGTGAGCCTCTTGAGGTTCTGGCTCTTGTAGAGATTTGTATAAGTTCAGTGTATTGGTTTCTTATGTAGGAGTTATTATATTGAAACTAAGACTAGACTTGACTTGGACTTGGACTGAAGTTTATTGAATAAAGAATTGAGGGGTATTTATATAAAAGATCAGATAGTACTGCTATAAAGGTAGCTGTCTAAGATAGTACTTCTAATTGTTGAAGTTTTGATCTTCGAATATGTGTTTGGGGGTAAAAGAGCACACTGGCTTATGAAGCCAAATATACGTGTATTTATTAATACTAATATATGATTGGTCAATACAGACAAGGATCGTCTAAGCTATGATTGAGTGACATAGCATCGATCGTCGATGAGAGAGAGAGGTATAATAAGCTAATAATTTCAACACTCCCCCTGCTTGACATATCTCAATAAAAAAAATAAAAATAAAATGTTCAACGGTACATTACAAATGGCATCCATAAAGTACATTTACTACAAATAACTATATGTAAAATACTACTTGAGTGATAAGAATGACATGATAAAGAAAATAAAAGTTTTTGAAAGAGAAAAACAGTTAGTTACATAAGCCCATTTTTGCGATCAACATTTCAAGTCTGGGTTGCACAAGTGGCTTAGTTAATGCATCAGCAATCATTTCATCTATTGCCATGTAAATGATATCTATCACCTTTGATTCAACTTTCTCTCAAATAAAGTAGTGCTGAATGTCAATATGCTTTGATCAAGTATGATTAATTAGGTTTTTGGCAAGGGCAATTGCTGATTGGTTGTCTTCAAATAAGGTTGTCGCACAATTCTATAAATATCCTAGCTCATCCAATAGAGTGCGTAGCCAAATAGCTTCTCTCATCACATGTGCTAATGCTATATATTCTGCTTTAGTTGTTGATAGAGCAATGGTTGGTTGGCGCTTGCTTGACCAGCTGATGGCTCCCCCTGATAGATTGAAAATATAGCCCGTGGTTGATCATTGTATATTAATATCTCCTCCCTAGTTAGTATCACTAAAACCAATTAGCCTTAGATCCTGATTACATCCAAGGCACAGCTTATAATTGGCTGTTCCTTTAATATATCTTAATAATCGATTAAGGGAATGGTGATGTTCTTATATTAGATTGGCTGAAAATTGACTGATGATACTAACAGTAGCAGCTAGATCAGGTCTCGTCTCAATCATCAGGTACATTATGCTACCGATCATTTGTCTAAATAGATTTTAATCTGCGGATTTTCCCCCTTCAGCTTTGAGTTGAATAGATGAATTAAGGGGTGTACTGATTGGCTTAGCATCCATCATATTAAATCTTATAATGATTTGATTGGCAAAGTGACTTTGATCAATTGTAATTGTATATGTTTTTCAATTGTGTATAACTTGAATACCCAGAAAATGTTTAATTTCACCATAATCCATCATATCAAATGTATTGCTAAGCTCCACCTTAAATTTGTTCATCGTTTTCATAGAATCAGCTAGAATTAGTAGATTGTCAACATATATGGCAATAATTATCAGCGATTGATCATCTTGTCTTCTTCTTAGATAAATGCTGTGATCCGATTATAGTCTTGTAAAATTTAATTGACTGAGGTAGTTGTTAATCTTCTGATTCCACATATGAGGTGATTGCTTTAGTCTATACAATGATCGATTGAGCTTATACACAGCTCTCGGTGACAGCTCCGATTGGTCAATTCCTTTAGGTACTATCATATAGATCTCCTCATCAAGATCACCATTCAGAAACACAGTTTTTATATCCATTTGGTGAATTTCTAAGTTTAGGGTTGCACCGATCGATAAAAGTGTCCTGATCGATGTAAATTTCACCATAGGAGCAAATGTTTCATCATAATCAATTCCTTGCTGTTGTGAATATCCCTTGACAACTAATCTCGCCTTGTACCTGGCAACCAATCCATCAGTGTTAAGCTTCTTTTTAAATACCCATCTACATCCAATTGGCTTGCATCCCACAGGCACCTCAGGTACAATCATCTATGTATCATTATTCTTGAGTGATTTAAGCTCTTGATTGATCACTTCCTGCTAAAGCTTTGCATCAGGCAGGGAAATTGCTTCCTTATAGGTCATTGGGTCATCGGTCAATTCAATTAAATTAGCTTCTTGCATGTGATTTTGCCAAATTTGTAGGGCTTCAGTATCTATTAATTGTTCGATTGGCTTCCAGGTGTTGTCATTATCATCATCATAGCCTAGCCATTTTACCAGATATTGCCTTTTTTTATCAATCTTACATTCTCCAATGATTGCTTCAATGACATATTCTTGATCTTCTGGGTTGACGATTGTTTAGAATTTTAATATAATAGATTCATTAAATGTGGCATTATAGCTGATCTCTATCTTCCTATTGGTTGGATCTCAAAGCCTATATGCCTTCTTTTCGTCATGATAGCCAATCATTTTAAGCTTTTTAGATCGGGGTGCCAGTTTTGACCTTTTTTCTTTACAAATATGCATATATGCATCAGCCCATATGACACGTAAGTTACTGATATCAGGCTTGTAACCGTGCCATAATTCAAATGGTAAAGCACTCTCCTTATTAGCTCGCATTGGCAATCGGTTGTATAGATATGTAACACTTGCAGCAAGTTCAGCCCAAAGTTTGTCAAGTATGCCAGCAGTGATTTTAATAGCCCAGATCGACTCTATCAATGTCTGGTTATATCATTCAGCGACACCATTTTGTTGTGGTATGTCTGGTGTTGTTATTTCATAATAAATTCCATTTTTGATTAAAAATTTGTACATCTCGGTATTTATATACTCTCCTCCTCCATCGAACCAGAGAATCTTCAGTTTTCAGCCTGATTGCGTTTTGGCGAATGCCTTGAATGCCCAGAATCGATCAAATATATCACTTTTATTGTTAATAAAATATGTTGTGATGTAGCAAGTGGCGTCATCAATGAATGTTAATATATATTTTGCTCCATTAACTGATAGCATAGGTATCGGCCCACACAGATCTGAGTGCACCCTTCCGATAGGCTCCATCGATCGATTTTTCACATGTCTAAAAGGCTTGCAGTGTGACTTCGTGTATTCACACCCAGTGCATATTTCGATTTGTACAGTTGACAGCCACACATCTCCGAGCCCTGTGACAAATTTGTTGATTGATTGCAGAGTATTTTGGCCTAGATAGCCCAGCTGGTAATACTATAGTGTATAGTCATCAATCTTGGAATCGGCGATATTTGCTTCTAGCTCTGATGATATTGATAAATAAAATAGGTCACCATCGGCTTGTCCGATTTTGATTTCCTTGTAATCCGTGCCGATTTTAATTACTGATCCATCGCTTTTGAAGGTTATGTCATTTCCATCATGTATCAACACCCGCACAGATATTAAATTTCTGGTGATTTCTAGTATATATAAAATGTCCTGTAATTTCAGCTTATCATCAAGCTCAATCGTCCCAACATGCATAGTGCATAGCTTCTTGTTCTCTGCATATATGACTAAGCCGTTGTGCTCAGCCACCATCTCAAAAATCTCTTATTAGTTGAATATATGTTGCATGGCACCTGAATTAATAATGGCATCAATTGCCAGATTTGCTTCAGCTCTTGGTTTAGCCTTTTCTTTTTCTGTTTTTACCCAATCATTGAATTTGTTGCATTGGAATATTCTGTGTTCTCCCTCACAGATATAACATTTCCGAGGATATCCCCAAAAATTCCTGCCTTAATGAGCTCTGCGATCACTGCCTCGGTCACCTCTGTTATTATGATAACCTCCTCAATTGTTTCTATTATCGTTGTTATAGCTTCAGCCTTGTCCGGCGCTTCTGCCTCGGTTGCTGTAACTGCTGCCTCGGTAGCTGCCTCAGTAGCCACCTTGGTCTGTCACATAGGCTTCGTCGTGCCTCTGCTTACTATCCAGGTCGAACCTGATACATGTAAGTTATAAAGCCTCCAGCATTGTCGGCATATTCTCCCGCACAAGTATTAATTCCTAGTACCTAGGGCTTAGACCCCAGAGATATTGCGATATAGCTTCTATATCGGTTATGTCTTCGATTTGCACTATAATTTGGTTGAACATGTTATTATAATCTTCAATCGATCCCTTTTACTTCATCATCATAAGCTTATCGCACATTTATAATAATTGTTCCATTGATGCGTATTTTTGCATCATAGTCTCTTTAAGCTCATTCCATGAATCAAATTCTCTCGATGTGTTCATGTGCCTCCGTAGCCACATTCTAGCATTATCTGTAATTTTACTAATCGCTGTGTTGACTTCCTCCTTTTGTACTGATAGATCGGTGCTGGTGATAAATTGCTCTATGACATCAAAGTAATCAAACAGTCTAGATGTGCCTCCTGACTCATCGAATTTGTTGATCAATCTCAGGTACTCCTTTGCCAGATTGTTAAGCTTGGTTGATGTTGTTGGTAATGGTGATTGTATTTGTATTTGTAGCATGTTGCCTTCTATAGCTGTATTTGATTAGTTGGCGTACTGGGTAATGCGTTTGTTTTGTTAATTTTTGCCATTAATTCACCTAATAGGGTTGCTAGCGTATCTAATTTATCTTCCTGATTTCTGATTATTATAGCTATCTGTTCCTATTGATCGAGGCTAAATCTTATATTGCTCTGATGATTGCCATCCAATTCTTTGTCATCATCATTAGGGATTGATATCTATTGTCTGTTTTTGATTTAGATCATAATCTTGTCGATCTTGTTGCTGACGACGATATATATAGATTATCCATTTCATTGTGTCATGTCATTAAATACTATGTCATTATGTGTTGTTTATTGCATTGCTTTATCGCGGTATCATTTGTTACATTGTTTATTATGTTATTTGATGCATTGTTTACAATGTTAAATAAATGCTTACTGTAATCACAGTTGTAATTACTATAATTGCATAGATCTCAGGTTGTCAAGCTGCAATTTGAGTGGCTCGGGGCTCATAACCTGTTGAAGTTTTAATCTTCGAATGTGTGTTTAGGGGTAAAAGAGCATACTGGCTCATGAAGCCAAATATGTATGTATTTATTAATACTAATATATAATTGGTCAATACAGACAAGGATTGTCTAAGCCACAATTAAGTGACATAGCATTGATCATTGATAAGAGAGAGAGATATAATAAGCTAATAATTTTGACACTGATAGCAGTAATACTTTAAAAAGAAATACTGAAATAAGTAATACAGTAAAAGATAATACTATGAAAGGTAATAATAAAAAGGGAAATTACTAGAGATAGTAATTTGAGAAAAGGAAATACTATATAAAGTATTTCTAAAAAGAGTAATGCTAAGATAGATAATGTAGAAAAAGGAAATGCTTCAATAGGTAATACTACTAAAGGCATTTCTGAATACAGTAATACTACAAAAGGAATTTCCTAAAATAGAATTTCCTCATTGAGTAATTCCTTAATCGACAATACCCTATTTAGCAATACCTCATTTGGTATTTCTAAATCGGGAACTACCATATTAGGTAATTCTATTTTGAGTAACTAGAATATTCTAAATAGTGCTGCGGCATAGTAATGGTTATTTGTAATATCTAATAATATCACTCTTACAACTCTTCCCCTCTTAGGAAAATAGTATCCTTGCTATTTCTATAAGAAAGTTGTTTAGTATTCTGTAAGTTTATATTTCTTAAAGGTATAGTGTTGATTCTATTTAAAGAGTATCTGTTAAACTTCTTTTTTTAAGTTCTAGACTTGATGCAGGTGATTGTCTAAGTGTTTTGTTTTATGTGGATAGTTTGATTTGTTAATATTGATCTTGTTCTGAAGTTGTCTGTTTGCTGATTGTAACTGTCATTCTGATTGCTGATAAATTGTTTCATCAATAATCATTCATCTGTTCTAATTCGGCTAATATTGTTATATTGGCTAGTGCTTGTTGTTTCAGAGTATATGATTCATTTCTATCAATACTGATTTGATAATCTACATCTCTAATAAATGATTTATATCATCTTCTCAAGGTTGCTTGTATTAACATGTCTTTATAAAGTCTATTTGCAAAGTTCACCTGCTTTTGAAGTCCGTCTATACTTCTTATTATTATGATCATCTCTATTCCTCTTTGATATTATAGTTTTCTTGCTGATTTATATAGATGTTTGGTATTACTCTAAGTATATCGCAAGTATTCCAAAAGAATTTAGGCCTTAATAAAATGTTTGTAATATATATTCCTTAAATGTCAATTATATTACAATTGTGATAATGCTAAATGTTCATTGTATTGAGTATTGATATTGCTACTATTAAAGTTGTATCTTGCTATTTCAGCAGTTTTCTAGGTAGTTTTTCATTATTGCTGCTGTCAAGTTGTAAGGGGTAGTGTTTCATAACCCGTGGCTACCAAGTTGTATCTTACTAGGTCAAAGGTTTTGTAAGAGTGATATATATAAAAGCAGCAACAAATACTTGCAGTAGTATAATAAACAACTATGCCTGCTATCAGCCGCCAAAACCAGAGGACTCAAGAGCCTTATCCGACTCAACCACAGTAGAGAAATACTGCTAGACATTCAACACCACTCTGACCAAACTATGAACAGATCAAGAATATAGTGGAGAATGCAATTATCAATTGACATAATGAACCAGTACTACTACATTCCAGGGTAACCTAAGAGGACACCATTAAAATAGTAGAACTTGCAAAAAGAAATATCAATATCTACCAATTTCACAATACCACTAGACAATTCAGAAGTTACTATCAAATGAGATATGCCTTACAGTTAAGACAAGAAAACCATCAAGAAACAACAGAACAAGAATCCACCAGAATTCTGGGATTAAACCGCTAGGAAAGGTGCATAGCTAGAAAGACCTTCAAAGTATTCCAATATTGGCCTTCCACATTGAAACATCTTGGTAACCTAAGCCCACATCAATGGGAATACTTATGAAATGAAGAAGAAGAAACTTTGTTACTCCATCTCTTGGAAAATTACCCAATAGATAACAACTGACTAGAAGAAGAAACTAATACTTCCTTATCAAGATCAGATATAGAAGAAGATGTAGGCACCACTGACATTGTAGGCACTGCTAATATCATAGGCACCACTAACATTGTAGGCACCACCGATATCATAGGTACCACCGATATTGTAGGCACTGCCGATATCTACAATATAGATTTCATTAACACATTATTTGACTTCTAAATTAGTAACCAATATTCTGAGTAGTAACTTGGGCAGCTACCCATATAGTATTGAAATTTGATCTTTGAATATGTGTTCAGAGTAAAGAGCACACTGGCTTATGAAGCCAATATGCGTATATTTATTAATGCTAAAATATGATTGGTTGATATAAACAAAGATCGTCTAAGCTACAATTAAGTGATGTATGATCAATCATTGATGATGGGAGAGAGAGATGTAATAAGCTAATAATTTCAACACTCCCCTTGCTTGACATATCTTGATAAAAATAAAAATGTTCAATTGTACATTACGAATGGTATCCATGAAGTACATTTACTGCAAATAACTATATATTGTGATGGACTAAAATATATTAATGGCAAAATACTTGGGATTGAGCAAGTGCAGAAAATATGGTTTAGAGGTCTTAGCAGTTTATGTGGTAGCATCTTAAGAAGAGTATGTGTTGATGTAGGTGTTAACTAGCAAGAATTATGTGTGATCGATCGAATGAAGTGTATCTGTTAGAATCTCGAAACTATCCAATTGCTTACTCCTTGAGTAAGGCTTCAGTATTCCTTGGGTTATCTGTTGTAAGCTTCCTTAGCTTGTTGCAGTCTGAATTTTATTGATAATTGTGAGCAGGGTATTTATAAGAAATTACAAGGTGCTATACGGGCAGCTACCCAGGTTACTACTTGAATTTCTAATTGGCTCGGCTAAATATAAGGTACAAATTGATTGGCTAAGATATAATAAATGATATATCAAGTTATAATGTAATTGGGTGATGAAATAATATATCAGATTGAAATACTATTTTAGATTATAGTGTGATTGCAGATCTCAACAATGCTACAAGTCTCAACAATGCTACAGGTCTCAACATTATTGCAAGTCACATGACCTATGATCTCACATGATCAAATTGTATGTTGTCATAGAATGTTCCATCACATCTCCTTCCTTTCTGCGAGTTAAACTTCAAGGTACAGTTCTAACTCAGAAAAATCCCTTTATAACTGTTTTACTTCTTCCTCTAGCTCCTTCATATCATTCTGTGTCAGTTGATTTAGTTAGTGCATACTGCATCAAAAGTGATTCAAAGCACTAGGCTTATACTTAAATAGTTGATAAATCCGATCGGCCATTCTTGCATTATAGGCAGGGAGTGCTCCTTTGAGGGCTCATTGACAGATTTCTCTATCCTTCCGATTCCAGATATGTTCCACTTCTTCATTCCAGAGTTGTGCGATTTGGTAGTATTCCTTCTATTCATTGATTCATGTCAGATGTTGCCTCCTTTGAATGTTGCATACAATCGATCGGGTCTTCTGTAAAGTCGATCCTTCTATCTCCTCAAGGTTCTCCAGAGGTTCTATATGTCGGTAGGCCTCGATCAGGCTGACTCGGACTTCATGGAAGTTGTTCCAATAGGGCATGATATTTCTTGAGGCAGTTTCGGTGGACAGTATAGGGCAAGATCGTTCCTGTCATTTTTCGTAACTGATACGTAGTTCCTTTTATACTGGCGATATAGTATGGTTCTTCCCATTTCGGGTCCAATTTTGCTGACCATGAGGACTCTACTATGTTCCGGTATAGTAAGACTTGGTCACCGATCTTCAATCTTTCGGTTTCCTTATGTTCCTTGTCGTAATTCTTCTTTTGTCGATCTTGTGCAATGGCAATAAATTCTCTCGCCTTGTTTCGGATGTTGTGTAATTCTTGAATTTCCTTTGTCACACGATGCTTGATTTGCATTTCCCAGGAGGTGTGGCTGGGTTCCGGGGTGGTCATTACTTGGTCTACTAGCTGATGAGCTTTTCTTCTATAAGCGAGCTCAAAAGGGGTAAACTTTGTTGTCTCTTGTTTCATTGTTCATAGTGCAAATAAGGCGGAAGGTAGGTACAAGTCCCAATCTCCTCCTTGTGATTGTACTACTTTAGCAATGGTGTTCTTGATAGTTTGATTCATCTATTCGGTGAGTCCATTTCCTTGGGGGTGGTAGGCAGTAGTCTTTATCTGGCGGATCCCGAAGTGTTGCGTCAATATCTGTATGAATTCATTAACGAATTCAGTTCCTTGATCGGAGGTCATTTTATAAGGTATTCCATAGCGGCAGATAATATCTTCATAGATAAAAGTGTAATATTAAGGACATCTGCAAGGGGTAAGGCTCTTGCTTCAAGATACTTGGTTAGGTAATCTACTGCTACTATGATATATCGATTTCCTCTAAGTGTTCTTGGTAGTGGTCCAACAATGTCTATTCCAATATATTCAAAGGGTCCTCCAGATACAATCGGTTATAAGATCTCGATTTCCTTTCCTCGGCGCCTCTTCTGGCAAGTGTCGCATCTTCTGATATATTCTCTAATGTCTTCATACATGTTTTTCCAATAATATTTTTCTGATAGTTGTTGATATGTGTTGTTTACACCCATGTGTCCTGCCAGCTGATGGTCATGAGAGGCCTGAAGTACTATCTGCTTTTTGTGTTCAGGAACTACAAGTCGTGTCTGTCCTCTATGTCGTCAGTAAAGTATATTATTCTTGATAAAATAGTTAAGTGCCATTGTCTGTATAAGCTGTTGATTGTTTTCGTTCGTCGTCCCAGTAAAGGTTAGGTTACTGAGGTAATCCAAATATCCATTATAGAGTTCAGTATTCATTGGGTAGGTATATTCTTTTTGGTTCAGGGTGTCGATCTCGGATAAATTGGGGTAGGCGTGAGAGGGTGTCCACATTCTGATGATTCCGTCCTTTTCTGTATTGCATCATGAAGTCGTATTCCTGCAGTATAGCTAGCCATCATGCATACATTTCTGTCAGATTTGGTTTGTTCCAAAGCCATTTGAGAGCTGAGTGATCCATTATCAGGGTGAACTATTTTCCAATCAGAAAGTGGTGGAAGTGTTGTACAGCTCAAATGACTGCTACACATTCCAGCTAAGTGGCTCCATAGGAAGGTTCCGCTCCATGGGTGGCTCGTCCTGTATAAGCAATTATATGTTCTCCATCTTTGTCATCTTGCGCCAAGATTGCTCCAAGTCCAAATGACGATGCATCTATATACAACTTGAATACTTTTGTGAGGTCTGGTCTTGCTATAACTGGTGCATGGGTAAGTGCTTCCTTGATCAGGTTGAAGGCAGTTTGTGTGGCTGATGTCCATTCCCATACTCTTTCTTTTCTTTGCAACATGTGCAGGGGTGCAGCAATTTCAGAGTAACCGGGGATAAACCTTTTATAGAACTGGACTAGTCCTAAGAATCCTCGTAAGGCCATCTTATCTTGCGGAGTTGGAAAGGCCTTGACGATTTTGATCTTCTTTGGATCCGGGCGGATTTCTCCTCCATCGATTATAAATCCGAGGTATTCGATTTTCTTCTGTCCAAAGTAGTACTTTGTTAGCTTGATCCTTAGTCCATGCTTTCTAAGTCATTCAAATACTTCCTTCAGGATCACCATGTGTTCTGCAAAGTTTTCTGCGTAAATGTTGATGTTGTCGATGTATACAATTACTCCATGTCCAATCAAATCATAGAAGATTTCGTTCATTGCAGCCTGGAAGGTGGCAGGTGCGTTGCAAAGTCCAAAGGACATTCTTGTAAATTTGTACTGTTCAAATGGTGTAACAAATGCTGATTTCTCCTGTGCTTCAGGCGTCATTCTGATTTGATTATATCCTACCTATAGGTCCAAGGTTGAGTAGATCTGTGCCTTTTTCAACATGTTTTGTAAGTCTTCTAAGTGCGGGATCGGGTATGCATGCTTCTTAGTGACTGAGTTCAATTTGCGATAGTCGATAACCATTCTCTGTCCATCCTTCTTTGGTACTATGCTGATAGGTGATGCCCAAGGGCTTTTTGACTATACAATTACTCCTGACTCCAATAGTTCTTGAACATGTTTTCGTACAAAGTCATGATAATTGGCTGGCAATCTGTAGGGTGCCTGTTTGATTGGTTTGGCGTCTCCTATATTGATATGGTGAGTGAAGAAGGCTTGGTCTGGTAGGTCCTTGAAACTGATCATAATAATATCCTTATACTCTTTTAGTAGGTCCTGTAGCTGTTTCTTCTGGTTCAGCAATAGATTTTCGTTAAGGGCATAGATGTGCTTCTTAGTGCTCTTCTGGTCATCCAGTCTCTCTATTATCACATTTGCTTGTCCAGTCGATCTAAATCCTTTCCTTCCACATCGTGTTTCTTCTAAGTTTTCTACTTCCTTTAAAGGTTGTTGTTCACATTTGATGATTACCATCTGAGCAATTTGATCTCCTTGGTATACCTTGAATTGGCTGTGGTTGTAGTTAACTAGTCCAACCTCAATTTCTCCTCTGTAGTCTTCATCTATTAATCCAGGGAAGGCTCCTATTCCAGAATTGTGGTAGAGTCCACTTCTTGCCCATACTTGTGCACATTGTCCAGGTGGTAGGGCAATAGCGATTCCAGTTTTTACGAAGGCTGATGATTTTGGTTCTAGGGTGCAATCTTCATCTGTGTATAGATCATAACCTGCAGCTCCTTCAGTTTTTCTCTTCGGTATGGTTGCGCTTTCTATCAGTTTCTTGACTCGAGTTGCTGTATCCTTTTCTTCAACCATGAATACTTTTTCAAAGGTAGGGACATTTGGTTCCTTCTACTGTTTGTGAGTTGTGTCCTGAGGTAGGTTCTGTCACAAGTCCTTCCACCACCAATAGTGCATGTTGATGCATTCGTCAGAGTGAATTATTTCCTCAAGTACAATGATTTCTTCCTCCGAGTCTGAGTCACTTTCTTCAATTAGGGTGGGTCTATCATCTTCATTATCTTCCTGGAATAAGGCTCTGACTTTGGTAAGTATCTGAGTAGTGTAAACTTCGTTGTTCCACTCCTCAGGTATTTCTTCATCTTCTTCCTCTTCAGGTATTGTCTGTTCCTGTTCTCGGTCATAACGTTCCTTCCAAGTTCCGTAGTAGTTGATATCATATGGTTCGTCTGGATATCTGACCCAGTTTTCGCATTCCCAGAGGTCATAGGGGTTGACTTTATCCCAGTAACATCCTTGCAGGTAGATGTTGTGGTTTCCCCAAAGACATCCTTTGCTGATGTATCCGATATTCATCCAAAAACAGTCTCATACTTCTCCAGTATTATCTGTGAATAGGTGAGGGTTCTTTCCATTATATGGCCCATGATTCATTGAGGGTGGAGTCCTTTGGTGGGTCTGCGACAATCTTGGTTTCTTGATCTTCTTCTCCATTGGTAAGTGTATCTCCAAAGTGTCCTGGTAGGGTATCAACTTTGTATCACTACAAGTGTACATCATCTCGGCACAATAGATGCATTGCTCACAGAATGGGCATCTAGTGTTTCTCATGTTATATTCAATCAACTAGTTCTTCTCCAGAGGTATCAGGCAGCAGTATTCATTATGGATTACTACGTTCACTTCTTCTTCTTCTACTAAGTTGAGGTACACCTGTCCGGGGGTTATTTCTTCATCTGTGTCACTTTCGTCTTCCGGTCTCTGAGTGAGTTTTGGTACTACTCCTTTCTAAATATCCAGAGGTACACTGAACTTTCTTCCATGGTTGACAAAGATTAACCTTTGTGCCTCCAGGTCAATTCGGGCTTTAGCTTTCTTCAACCAGCTGTTGCTCAAGACGGCATTGTAGGATTGTGCATCGGTAACAACCATTCTGATGAGAATTATCTCTGTTCCAAACTGGACTAGTACTTCTTGGAGTACTCCTAAAGGTATACTGCTTTTTCCACTTGCAACGACCAAGGTAGAGGTAGTGGGTTCGTCAATATCCCATCCTAAGCGGTCTAGGAAATGTTTGGCGATGATGCTGACTCCTGCTCCAGTGTCGATAATAACTGAGCATGCTAATCCTCTAATGTTGCATTGTGCATAGGCAGATGAGGTATAGGTTCACTCCTCCTGTTCTTCGGCAGTGTTAACCTCCTCAAATCGGATGGTTAGTTTGGTTTCAGTAATCTGCATCTTCACCTTTTGCTTCATCGATAGTGCGATCTGGAAGAGTTGTTTGAAGGTAATGTTGGCTTTTTGACTGGCAATGTCTCACCACGGGTCATATTTGAATTCTTTAACTCTTCTAGGCTTCTTCTCCTTGTTTTCTTCCTGATCTGCCATTTCTTCATCCCCAGTGGTTGAAGTAACTATCTTGCTGGGTTGCATTATCTGTTTGAAGGCTTTGTCCCATTGGTCCTCATTCAGCTGTTGTCTCTGTATTGGCTTCTTAGGCTTCTCGATGACAACTTCGGGTTCTTGAGTTGGTTTCTTCCTTGGGTAGGGAGTCTTCCTATTGGTAGTGTGGCTGACTGCTTCGACAGGGTAGGCCTCCAGATATTCTTTGTCAAATTCTTCATCTTCTTCTTCGATTTCTTGCACTACATTGGCATGGTCAGCCTTCTTTACTTCTTCTCTCTCTCATCCTTCCTTCCAACTCCTAGTCCAGCAATCCTTAGCAAAGTGACCATGCTATCTACAGAGGAAGCAGTTTATCTCGGTCTTCTTACATTCTTTGGTGACAAAGGTTCCTCTCAGTTGTCTATTCTGGCGGATCACCTTGGCTTCAAGGTCGGCTAAGTGTGCTGTCATTTCTGAGAACATCTTGGTAATCTTCTCCATTTCATCCTCATGAGTTGTCTTTCCTGTTTTTGCTATGACTGTTGGTTTGATAGTGTCCTTCTCAGGTGGTTCGGCTGATGCAGATACCATTTGAACTATGGGTATTCCAGTGCTGAATTTCCTGCATAAGTCTTATGGTAACTTGTCATATAGAGATGCCGAATGTCCTGCTTCGGTATTCCAAAAGGCCTGTGCTATCCTGACTTTCTCTTCTATACTTCGAGGGCCAAACCTCTTGATATGGCATTGGATGTCTGTGGGTAAGCCATTCATGAACACCATTTCTTGTACAACTGGGCTGGTTTCTCCACAGAGTTGTATATACTGATCGATAGTATTAACCCAGTCATCTGAGCATTGATTGATTGACATCTTCATGTTGAATAGCTGTTCCTTGATTGATTCTCGCTTCTGTTTGGTGAAATACTTCTCCTCTAGCTAGGCTCTTATAACATCCCAATGAGCGGTGGCTAATGCTGTGGCGGTGGGTGCATTTCCAGCTGCTACTGTAGCTGCGAGGATTAATCCTCCTAGTCCAGTGGCTGTTGCATCTGTTAGGGCCATACGGTAGACTTCTCTTGCAGGTCCTCTGAGTTGGGCGGCCAGAATAGGCAACCATCGGGTGCTGACCATTCCTTTGGCTGTGAAGTAGCTTTCTAAATCATCTAGGAATTCTCGAACATATTCCTTGGTGTATTCATAAAAGATAGGTAGTCTGTCTACTATAGTTTCTTTGTCCTCTTGAAGTCTTCTCTTAGGTAGTTGTAGTAATACGGTTGGTGGCAGTGGTAGTGCCGTTCTTGCTTTTGTCTTCCACTATAGGTTTCGGCAAGTTCGGTTACGCAATATAGGTAACAAATCGGTCGATGTGTCGATTGATTTCCTGCCAGTCGGCACCAATCGTGACGGACTAAAATATATTAATGGCAAAATACTCGGGATTGAGCAAGTGCAGAAAATATGGTTTAGTGGTCTTAGTGGTTTATGCGGTAGCATCTTAAGAAGGGTATGTGTCGATGTAGGTGTTAACTAGTAAGAATTATGTGTGATCGATCGAATGAAGTGTATCTGTTAGAATCTTGAAACTATTCAATTGCTTACTCCTTAAGTAAGGCTTCAGTATTCCTTGGGTTGTTTGTTGTAAGCTTCCTTAGCTTGTTGCAGTCCGAATTTTATTGATAATTACGAGCAGGGTATTTATAAGAAATTACAAGGTGCTATATGGGCAGCTACCCAGGTTACTACTTGAATTTCTAATTGGCTCGGCTAAATATAAGGTACAAATTGATTGGCTAAGATATAATAAATAATATATCAGGTTATAATGTAATTGGGTGATAAAATAATGTATTAGATCGAAATACTATTTTAGGTTATAGTGTGATTGCAGATCTCAACAATGCTACAAGTCTCAACAATGCTACAGGTCTCAACATTATTGCAAGTCACATGACCTATGATCTCACATGATCAAATTGTATGTTGTCATAGAATGTTCCGTCACAATATAAAATACTACTTGAGTGATAAGAATGACATGATAGAGAAAATAAAAGTTTTTTGAAAAAAGGTTAGTTACATAAGCTCATTTTTGTAATCAACATTTTAAGTCTGGGTCACGCAAGTGGCTTGGTTAATATATTAGTGATCATTTCATCTGTCACTATGTAGATGATATCTATCACCTTTGATTCAACTTTCTCTCGAATAAAGTGGTGCTGAATGTCGATATACTTTGATTGAGCATGATTAATTGGGTTTTTGGTGAGGGTGATTGCTGATTGGTTGTCTTCAAATAAGATTGTCGCACAATTCTGCAAATATCCTAGCTCATCCAATAAGGTGCATAGCCAAATGGCTTCTTTTGTCACATGTGCTAATGCTATATATTCTGCTTCAGTTGTTGATAGAGCAACAGTTGGTTGGCGCTTGCTTGACTAGCTGATGGCTTCTCCTGATAGGTTGAAAATATAACCCATGGTTGATCATCGTGTATTAATGTCTCCTCCCCAGTTGGCATCACTGAAACCGATCAGTTTTAGATCCTGATTACATCTAAGGCACAGCTTATAATTGGCTGTTCCTTTAATATATTTTAATAATCATTTGAGGGTATGGTGATGTTCTTGCATTAGATTGGCTGAAAATTGACTGATGATGCTAACAGCAGCAGCTAGATCAGGTCTCATCCCGATCATCAGGTACATTATGCTACCGATCATTTGTCTGAATAGATTTTAGTCTACAGATTCTCCCCCTTCAGCTTTGAGTTGAATGGATAGATCAAGGGGTGTGCTGATTGGCTTGGCATCCATCATGTTAAACCTTGTAATGGTTTGATTGGCAAAGTGGCTTTGATCAATTGTGATTGTGTGTGTTTTTCGATCACACATGACTTGAATATCCAGAAAATGTTTAATTTCGCCACAGTCCGTCATATCAAATGTGTTGCTAAGCTCCATCTTGAATTTGTTCATCATTTCTATTGAATTAGCCAGAATTAGTAGATCGTTGACATATATAGCAATAATTATCAGCAATTGATTATCTTATCTTCTTCTTAGATAAATGCTGTGATCTGATTGTAGTCTTGTAAAATTTGATTGGCTAAGGTAGTTGTCAATCTTCTGATTCCACATACAAGGTAATTGCTTTAGTCTATACAATGATCAATTGAGCTTACACACAGCTCTCAGTGACAGCTCCGATTGGTCAATTCCTTCAGGTACCATCATGTAGATCTCCTCATCAAGATCACCATTCAGGAATGCAGTTTTTATGTCTATTTGGTGAATTTCTAAGTTTAGGACTGCACTGATCGATAAGAGTGCTCTGATTGATGTGAATTTCACTATAGGAGCAAATGTTTCATTGTAATCAATTCCTTACTGTTGTGAATATCCCTTAGCAACTAGTCTCGCCTTGTACCTGGCAACTGATCCATCAGTGTTGAGCTTCTTTTTAAATACCTATCTGCATCCAATCAGCTTGCATCCCACAGGCACCTCAGGTACAATCATCTATGTATTATTATTCTTAAGTGATTTAAGCTCTTGATTGATCACTTCCTTCCAAAGCTTTGTATCAGGCAGGGAAATTGCTTTCTTGTAGGTTATTGGGTCATCGGTCGATTCAATTAAATTAGCTTCTGGCATGTGATCTTGCCAAATTTGTAGAGCTTCAGTGTCGATCAATTGTTCAATTAGCTCCCAGGTGTTGTTGTCATTATCATCATAGCCTAGCTATTTAACCAGATATTGCCTTTTTTCATCAATCTTGTGTTCTCTAATGATCGCTTCAATGACATATTCTTGATCTTTTGGGTTAACGATTGTTGGGGATTTTAATATAATAGATTCATCAAATGTGATGTCGCGGCTGATCTCTATCTTCCTATTGGTTGGATCCCAGAGCCTGTATGCTTTCTTTTTGTCATGATAGCCAATCATTTTAAGCTTTTTGGATCAGGGCACCAGTTTCGACCTTTTTCCTTTGTGAATATGCATATATGCGTCAGCCCATATGATGCGCAAGTTACTGATATCAGGCTTGTAACCATGCTATAATTCAAATGGTAAAGTACTCTCCTTATTGGCTTGCATTGGCAATCGGTTGCATAAATATGTAGTACTTGTGGCAAGTTCCGCCCAAAGTTCGTCAAATATGTTGGCAGTAATTTTAATAGCCTAGATCGACTCCATCAATATCTGGTTATATCATTCGGTGATACTGTTTTATTGCGGCATGTCTGGTGTTATCATTTCATGATGAATTCCATTTTTGATTAAAAATTCACGCATCTCGGTGTTTATATACTCTCCTCCTCTATCAGACTAGAGAATCTTCAGTTTTCAGCCCGATTGCATTTCAGCAAATGCCTTGAATATCCGGAATCGATCAAATGTATCACTTTTATTGTCAATAAAATATGTTGTGATGTAGTGAGTGGCGTTATTGATGAATGTTAATATATATTTTGCTCCATTGACTGATGGCGTGGGCATCGGCCCATACAGATCTGAGTGTACCCTTCCGATAGGCTCCATCAATTGATTTTTCATGTGTCCAAAAGGCTTACAGTACAACTTCACGTATTTACACCTGGCACATATTTCGATTTGTCTGGTTGACAGCTATACATCTCTGAGCCCTGTGACAGATTTGTTAATTGATTGCAGAGTATTTCGACCTGGATAACCCAGCTGGTGATGCTATAATGTATAGTCATCAATCTTAGAATCGGCGATGTTTGCTTCTAGTAGCTCTGGTGATGTCGATAAATGAAATAGGTCGCCATCGGCCTGTCCGATTTTGATTTCTTCATGATCTATGCCGATTTTAATTACTGATCTGTCGCTTTTGAAGGTTATGTCATTTCCATCATGTGTCAATGCCTGCATAGATATTAAATTTCTAGTGATTTCTGATACATATAAAATGTCTCGTAATTTCAGCTTGTCGTTGAGTTCAATCATCCTAATGTGCGTCGCGTGTAGCTTCTCATTCCCTGCACATATGACCAAGCTGTTGTGCTCAGCCACCATCTCGAAAATCTCCCATTGGTTGAACATATATTGTGTAGTGCCTGAATCGATGATGGCACCAATCACTAGATTTGCTTCGGCTCTCAGTTTAGCCTTTTCTTTTTCTGTTTTTACCCAATCATTGAATTTGTTGCATTGAAATATTCCGTATTCTCTCTCACAGATGTAACATTTCTGAGGATGTCCCCAAAAATTCCCACCTCGATGGGCTCCGTGATCACCACCTTGGTCGCCTCTATCATTATGATGACCTCCTCGATTGTTTCCGTTATCATTGTTATAGCTTCGGCTTCATTCGGCACTTTCGCCTCGATTGCTGCAACCGCTGCCTCGGTAGCCACCTCAGTCACCGCCTCGGTAGCTGCCTCGGTCTGTTACATAGGCTTCGTCATGCCTTTGTTTACTATCTGGGTCGAATCTGATGCATACAAGTTGTAAAGCCTCCAGCGTTGTCAGTATATTCTCCCGCGCAAGTATTAATTTCCGATACCTAAGGCTTAGACCTCGGAGATATTGCAGTATAGCTTCTGTGTCGGTCATATCTTCGATTTGCACCATAATCTGGTTGAATATGTCATTATAATCTTTGATTGATCCTTTTTGCTTCATCATCGCAAGCTTATTACGCATTCATAACAATTGTTCTATTGGTGCATATTTTTACATCATAGCCTCTTTAAGCTCATTCCACGAATCAAATTCTCCCAATGTGTTCACGTGCCTCCATAGCCATATTCTAGCATTGCCTGTAATTTTACTGATCACTGCATTGACTTTCTCCTTTTGTACTGATAGATTGGTGCTGGTGATAAATTGCTTTATAGCATCAAAGTAATCAAACAATCTGGGTACACCTCCTGACCCATCGAATTTGTTGATTGATCTTAGGTACTCCTTTGCCAGATCATTAAGCTTTGTTGATGTTGTTAGTAATGGTGATTGTGTTTATATTTGTAGTGTGTTGCCTTCTGTAGCTGTATTCTAATTGGTTGGTACGCTGGGTAATGCATTTGTTTTGTCGATTTTTGCCATCAATTCGCCCAATAAGGTTGTCAGCATGTCTAATTTATCTTCCTGATTTCTGATCATTGTAGCCATCTGTTCCTGTCTATTGAGGCTAAATCCTATATTGCTCTGATGGTTGCCATCCAATCCTTCATTGTCATTATCAGGGGGTTGATATCTGTTGTCTGTTTTTGATTTAGATTGCAATCTTATCGATCTTGTTGCTGATGACGATGTATATAGATTATCCATTTCGTTGTGTTATTGAATGCTATATCGTTACGTGTTGTTTATCGCGTTGCTTTATTGCAGTATCATTTGTCGCATTGTTTATCACGTTATTTGATGCATTGTTTATAATGTTAAATAAATACTTACTGTATTCGCAGTTGTAATTGCTATGATTGCGTAGATCTCAAGTTGTCGAGCTGCAATTCGAGCAGCTTGGGGCTCATAACCTGTTGAAATTTGATCTTCGAATATGTATTTGGAGTAAAGAGCATACTAGCTCATGAAGCCAATATGTATGTATTTATTAATGCTAAAATATGATTGGTCGATACAAACAAAGATTGTCTAAGCCACAATTGAGTGACATATGATTGATTGTTGATGATGGGAGAGAGAGATGTAATAAGCTAATAATTTCAACATATAGCACCTCGAGAATTTGTATAAATATCCCTTAAATCTTTATTCAATAAACTTCAGTTTAATAGCAGTGTACACTTAAGATCCCTTTGAGAGCTAAAGATCTCACCCCTTCTATACATATTAAGAGCTCTAAAAGACTATAAGTCTGAACACTCTAATTAATATTCTTATAAAGAAACAAAGTACTTTCGATACCTTAGAAACCTTGTGACGTACTTAAAGATTTCTAAGTCTAATGCAGATTAGTATTATCAGATGCTTCCTTATAGGCAGTTTAGAGGAAACCCTCTTACAGGTTTTCTAGGCAGTTGAAGGATGGTTTTTCATTACTGCTGCTACCAAGTTATTAGAGGGTTTCTCCTAAACCACCTATAAGGAAGTGTCTGATGATACTAATCCACATTGGACTTAGGAATCTCCAAGTATGTCGCAAGGTTTCTAAAGTATCGAAAGTACTTTGTTCTTTTTGTAAAAATATTAATGATGATTTCCAGACTTATAGTCTTTTTAGCACTCTTGATATATATAGAAGGGGGTGAGATCTTTAACTCTCAAAGAGATCTTGAGTGTGCACTGCTATTGAACTCAGTTGTCGGAATATTGCGAGAATAGTGCAGAACTTCAATTTAATGAGTCTGCAACTACGTATCTGTATTATGTAAGCCTCTTGAGGTTCCGGCTCTTGTAGAGATTTGTATAAGTTCGGTATATTAGTTTCTTATATAGGAGTTATTATATTGAAACTAAGACTAGACTTGACTTGGACTTAGACTGAAGTTTATTGAATAAAGAATTGAGGAGTATTTATATAAAAGATCAGATAGTACTACTATAAAAGTAGCTGCCTAAGATAGTACTTCTGATAGTAGTAATACTTCAAAAAGAAATACTGAAATAAGTAATATAGTAAAAGGTAATACTATGAAAGGTAATAATAAAAAGGAAAATTACTAGAGATAGTAATTTGAGAAAAGGAAATACTATATGAAGTATTTCTGAAAAGAGTAATGCTAAGATAGGTAATGTAGAAAAAGGAAATACTTCAATAGACAATACTACTAAAGGCATTTCTGAATACAGTAATACTATAAAAGAAATTTTCTAAAATAGAATTTCCTCATTAAGTAATTCCTCAATCGGCAATGCCCTATTTGGCAATGCCTCATTTGGTATTTCTAAATCGGGAACTACCATATCGGGTAATTCTATTTCAAGTGACTAGAATGTTCTAAGTAGTGCTGTGGTACAGTAATAGTTATTTGTAATGTCTAATAATATCACTCTTATACCCTCAATTCTTTATTTAATAAATATTATTATTCTTATCAGTTCAATTAGTTCTTAACTTCCCTTTATAACTCTTATATACAATATATTGATCTTATATAAATCTTTACAAGAGTTAGAACTTCAAGAGGCTTGTATAATACTGATAGTTACAGACTTATTAAATTGAAGTTCTATACTATTCTTGCAACCTTCTGACAACTGAGTTCAATAGCAGTATATACTCAAGATCCCTTTAAGAGCTAAAGATCTCACCCCCTTTCTATATATATTAAGAGCACTAAAAGACTATAAGTCTGAAAATCATAATTAATAGTCTTTATGAGAAATAAAGTACTTTTGATATCTTAGAACCTTGTGACATTCTTGGAGATTTCTAATGTAGATTAGTATCATCAGACACTTCCTCACAGGCAGTTAGAAGAAACTCCCTTACACACTCCTTAAGTAAAGCTTTAGTATCTCTTAAGTTATCTATTATAAGCTTTCTTAACTTATTGTAGTCTGAATTTTATTAATAATTGCAAAAGAGGTATTTATACAAATTGAAAGAAGTACCATATGGATAGTTACCTAAAACTCCTGATACAAATTATTGGCTAAGGTAAAATAAAATACTATATCAAATTATAATATAATTAGATGGTGAAATAATATATCAGATTAAAATACTATTTTAGGTTATAATATAATTGTAAATCTCAATAATACTAAGGGTCTCAATAACACTAAGAGTCTTAATAACACTAAGGGTCTCAATAATATTAAGGGTCTTATAACTATAATATCATATAATTAAAATTAGTATTATCATAAAATATTCTGTTATATCTCTTTTCTTTCTCTAAGTTAGGTATTGAGATATAATTCTAACTTGGAGAAATCTTTTTGCAATTGTTTTACCTCCTCCTCTAGTTCCTTTATATGAATTTGTATAAGTATATTTAGTTGGAATGTACTGCATTAGAAATGGTTAAGAGTACTAGGCTTGTGCTTGAATAGCTGGTAGATTCATTTAGCCATTCTAGTAGTATATATAGGGAGTACTCCTTTGAAGGCTCATTGACAGATCTCCCTATCCTTCTAGTTTCAGATATATTTGACTTCTTCTTCCCAAAGTTATACAATTCAATAGTATTTCTTCTATTTATTGATTTACATCAGGTGCTGTCTCCTTTAAATATTGTATAAAATTGATTGAGTTTTCTGTAAGGTCAATCCTTCCATCTCTTTAAGGTCTTTCAGGGATTCTATATATTGATATATTTTGATTAGGCTGACTCAGACTTTATGGAAGTTGTTTCAGCAGGGTATGGTATTTCTTAAGGCAGTTTCAGTGAATAGTATAGGGTAGGATCATTCCTGTTATTTTTCATAGTTTCTTTTATACTTGTGATATAGTATAGTCCTTTCCATTTCAAGTCTAACTTTGCTAACCATAAAGACTCTACTATATTCTAGTATAGTAAGACCTAGTTACTGATCTTCAACTTTTCAGTCTCTTTATATTTCTTGTTATAATTCTTTTTTTAGTAATCTTATACAATGGTAATATTCCTTTACCTTGTTTCGAATATCATGTAATTCTCAAATTTCCTTTGTCATATAGTGTTTTATTTATACTTTTCAGGGGGTATAGCTAAGTTTTGGAGTGATCATTACTTATATCAGAAAAATAGTTAATTAATCTATAAACTATTTTACTAAGAGCTGTAAACTATTTTACTAAGAGCTATGAACAAAATAGCTACAAATACAGATGCTAGTTATAGACTATAAACTATTATTGGCAAACAGCTATAAATAGCTACAAACTATCCTAGAACTCTGCTAGAATAATATTGCAAACCATAAACTAGCTAGAACAGCCTGCAAACAGCTTGCAAACAGCCTACAAGTATGGATATTAGTTATAGACTACAAACTGAAAATAGTTTCCTAATGTAGTCCACTAGCTAATAAGCTTCTCTTCTATAAACAAGCTTAAAAGGGGTGAACTTTATTGTCTTCTGTTTTATTGTTCATAGTGTAAATAAAGTAGAAGATAGGTACAGGTCCCAATCTTTTCCTTATGATTGTACTACTTTAGCAATCATATTCTTGATAGTTTGATTTATCTATTTAGTGAGTCTATTTTCTTAGGAATGGTAGGCAATAGTCTTTATCTAGCAGATCCTGAAGTGTTGTATCAATATCTGCATGAATTTATTAATAAATTTGGTTCTGTAAGAGTGATTAATTTAGACATTACAAATAATTACTACTGTGCTATAGTAATATTTAAAATATTCTAGTTACAATCCACACTGTGAATAATATCAATACTGTAGATACTATTAACACTATGGATACTATCAACACTGTGAATACTATCTATAATTCTAAAATTATTAACACTGTAATATCATCTACACTACTGAAATTATCAATACTGTAGATACTATTTACACTATAGATATCATCTACATTGTAGATTTTATCAACACTGTTGATATCAAAGATTTATAGTTAGCTTATATTATCAATCTTAGCCTTTCAATTTTGTATAAATATCTCTTAAATTCTTTATTCAATAAATCAGTTCAAGTTCAAGTTTAAGTTCAGTTCTTCAATTTTCAAATTCCCTTAAAAATTTCTTACAATAAATTGACTTATACAACTCTCTACAAAAGCTGAAACCTCAAGTAGCTTTATATAATGCAGATAGTTGCAGACTCATTAAATTAAAGTTCTGCACTATTCTCGCAACCTTCCGAAATAACTTCTAAAGCTGTATATACTCAAAGACCTTTTGAGAGCTTAAGATCTCACCCTCTTCTATATATATCAAGAGCACTAAAGATTATAAGTCTAAAAAAAAATCATAATTAATATTCTTACAAGAAACAAAGTACTTTTGATACCTTAGAAACCTTGCAATATATTCAGAGATTCCTAAGTCTAACATGAATTAGTATCATCAGATACTTTCTTACAGACAGTTTAGAAGAAACCTCCTTATAGGTTCCCTGGTCAGAAGTTATTTCATAAGGTATCTCATAGTGGTAGATAATATCTTTGTAGATAAAGAGTATAATATTAAAGGCATCTGCAAGGGGCAAGGCTCTTGCTTCAGAGTACTTGATTAGATAATCTATTGCTACTATAATATATTGATTTCCTCTAAGTATTCTTAGTAGTGGTTCAACAATGTATATTCCAATATGTTTGAAGGGTTCTCCAGATATAATTGATTGTAAGGTCTTGACTTTCTTTTCTCAGCACCTCTTCTAGCAAGTATTACATCTTCTAATATATTTTCTAATGTCTTCATATATATTTTTTTAATAATATTTCTCTGATAATTGTTGATATATATTATCTACACCCATATATGTTCTGCAAGCTGATAATCATAGAAGGCTTGAAATACCATCTGCTTTTTGTGTTCAGGAATTATAAGTTATATCTATCCTCTATGTTGTCAGTAAAGTATATTATCTTTAATAAAATAATTAAGTACTATTGTATAAGTCATTGATTATTTCATTTATTGTCTCAGTAAAGGTTAGGTTATTAAGGTAATTCAAATATTTTGTAAAAGTAATATATAAAAAAGCATCAATAGGACACTTGTAGAAATATAACAAATAATCATACCTGCTATCAGCTGCTAGAACCAGAGGACTCAAGAGCCTTACCTAACCCAACCGCAATAAAGAAATACTACCAGATGCTCAACTCTACTTTGACCAAACTATGAACAGATCAAGAACATAGTGGAGAATGCAGTTATTAACTGATATAATGAACTAATACTACTACATACTAGAGTAATCTAAGAGAATACTATCGATATGATAGAACTTACAAAGAGAAATATCAATATCTACCAATTTTACAATACCACTGGACAATTCAGAAGTTACTATTAAATGGGATATACCTTACAGTTAAGACAAGAGAACTATCAAGAAACAATAGAACAAGAATCTATTAGAATTCTGGAATTAAACCATTGGGAAAGGTATATAGCTAAAAGAACCTTCAAGGTATTCCAATATTGGCCTTCTACATTGAAACACCATGGTAGCCTAAGCCCATGTCAATGGGAACATATAAGAGTGATATATAAAAAGCATCAACAAAACACTTGTAGAAATATAATAAATAACTATACCTGCTATCAGCCGCCAAAACCAGAGGACTTAAGAGTCTTATCTGACCCAACTATAATAAAGAAATACTGCTAGATGCTCAACTCCACTTTGACCAAACTATGAATAGATAAAAAACATAGTAGAGAACACAGTCATCAACCAATATAATGAACTAGTACTACTACATATTAGAATAACCTAAGAGGACACTATTGATATAGTAGAACTTGCAAAGAGAAATATCAACATCTACCAATTTCACAACACTGCTGGACAATTCAGAAGTTACTATCAAATAGGATATGCCTTACAGTTAAGATAAGAGAACTATCTATTAGAATTCTGGGATTAAACCATTGGGAAAGGCATATAGCTAAAATATAAAGAGGTTTCTTCTAAACTGCCTGTGAGGAAGCATCTGATGATACTAATCTGTATTGAACTTAAGAATCTCTGAGTATATTACAAGATTTCTAAGGTATCAAAAGTACTTTGTTTCTTTGTTAGATTATTAATTACAATTTTTAGACTTATAGTCTTATTAGTACTCTTGTTGTATATAGAAAGAGATAAGATCTTTAGCTCTCAAAAGGATCTTAAGTATACACTGCTATTGAACTTAGTTGTCAGAATATTGTGAGAATAGTGCAGAACATTAATTTAATGAGTCTATAACTATTTGCTTTATGTGAGCTTCTTGAAGTTCTGGCTCTTATAGAGATTTATATAAGATTGATATATTGTATATAAGGGTTGTGAAGGGAAGTTAAAAAATTGAACTGATAGGAATACTGATTCTCTTTATTAAATAAAGAATTGAGAGGGTATTTATATAAAAGATTAGATAGTACTACTATAAAGGTAGCTGTCTAAGATAGTACTTCTGATAGTGATAATACTTCAAAAAGAAATACTAAAATAAGTAATGCAGTAAAAGGTAATACTGTAAAAAGTAATAATCAAAAAGGAAATTACTAAAGGTAGTAATTTGATAAAAGGAAATACTATATGAAGTATTTCTGAAAAGAATAATGCTAAGATAATGTAGAAAAAGAAAATACTTCAATAGATAATACTACTAAAGGCATTTCTAAATATGGTAATGCTATAAAAGGAATTTCCTAAAACAGAATTTCCTTATTGAGTAATTCCTCAATCGGCAATGCTCTATTTGGTAATGCTTCATTTGGTATTTCTAAATCGGGAACTACCATATTGGGTAATTCTATTTCAAGTAACTAGAATGTTCTAAGTAGTGCTGCAGTATGATAACAGTTGTTTGTAATGTCTAATAATATCACTCTTACATAAAAGAACCTTCAAAGTGTTCTAATATTGGCCTTCTATATTGAAACACCTTGATAACCTAAGCTTCCATCAATGGGAATATATAAGGGGGTTTCTTTTAAACCATCTGTAAGGAAGCATCTGATAATACTAATCTGCATTGGACTTAGAAATCTCCAAGTATATTATAAGGTTTCTAAGATATCGAAAGTACTTTGTTTCTTTATTAGATTATTAATTACGATTTTCAGACTTATAGTCTTACTAGCACTCTAGTTGTGTATAGAAGGGGGTAAGATCTTTAGCTCTCAAAAGATCTTAAGTATGTACTGCTATTGAACTGAAGTTTATTAAATAAAGAATTAAGGGATATTTATATAAAATTCTTGAGATACTATATGAGTAGCTGCCTAGGTTACTACTTGGAATATGACTGATTATGCTATATTTAATTTATAAGTTCCATTCATTATTGAATAAGATATCAACAATGTTAATAGTATCAACAGTGTTGATAATTTCAGCGGTGTGGATGGTATCCACAGTGTTGATAATTTCAGCAGTGTGGATGATATCTACAGTGTCAATGGTTTTGGCAGTGTAGATAGTATCTACAGTATTGATGGTATCCATAGTATTAATGGTATCCACAGTATGGATTTCTTCTTCTATATCTAATTCAGATATGGAAGTTGTTAAAGTTTTGATCTCTGAATGTGTTTTTGGAGGTAAAAGAGTACAATGGCTTATAAAGCCAAATATGCATATATTTATTAATGCTAATATATGATTGATCGATACAGACAAAGATTGTCTAAGCCACGATTGAGTGATGTACCATCGATCATTGATGGGAGAAAGAGATATAATAAGCTAATAATTTCAACACTCCTCCTGTATAAAGGAGTTTCTTGTAAACTGCCTGTGAGGAAGCGTCTGATGATACTAATCTGCGTTGGACTTAGGAATCTCCGAGTACGTCACAAGGTTTCTAAGATATCGAAAGTACTTTGTTTCTTTTTATAAAAATATTAATTAGAATTTTCAGACTTATAGTCTTTTTGACACTCTTGATGTATGTAGAAGGGATGAGATCTTTAGCTCTCAAAGAGATCTTGAGTATGCACTGCTATTGAACTGAAGTTTATTAAATAAAGATTTGAGGGATATTTATACAAATTCTTGAGGTGCTATATGGGTAGCTGCTCAGGTTACTAATTTAGAAGTCAAATAGTGTGTTAATAAAATCTATATTATAGATGTCAGCAGTGCCTATAATATCAGTGGTGCCTATAATGTTGGCAGTGCCTATGATGTCGGTGATGCCTATAATGTCGGCGGTACCTATGTCTTCTTCTGTATCTGATCCTGATAAGGAAGTATTGGTTTCTTCTTCCAGATGGTTGTTATCTATTGGGTAATTTTCCAAGAGATAGAGTAATAGAGTTTCTTCTTCTTCATTTCATAAGTGTTCCCATTGGTATGAGCTTAAGTTACCAAGATGTTTCAATGCAGAAGGCCAGTATTGGAATACTTTGAAAGTCCTTCTAGCTATATGCCTTTTCCAGTGGTTTAATCCCAGAATTCTGGTGGATTCTTATTCTGTTGTTTCTTGACGATTTTCTTGTCTTAACTGTAAGGTGTATTCTATTTGATAGTAACTTCTAAATTGTCTGGCGGTATTGTGAAATTGGTAGATGTTGATATTTCTTTTTGCAAGTTCTACCATTTCAATAGTGTCTTTCTGGGTTACTCTTGTATGTAGTAGTACCAGTTCATTATGTCGGTTGATGATTGTGTTCTCTACTATATTCTTGATCTGTCCATAGTTTGGTCTCAGTGAGGTTGATCATCTGGCAGTATTTCTTTGCTGTGGTTGAGTTAGATAAGGCTCTTGAGTCCTCTGGTTTTGGTGGCTGATGGCAGGCATAGTTATTTGTTATATTTCTGCGAGTATTTGTTATTGCCTTTTTATATATATCACTTTTATAACTCTTCCCCCTTTGAAAAAATAGTGTCCATGCTATTTCTGTAAGGACTTGTGATATTTTTCCAGTGCTTCATCTGTGTTTATCAGATTGCTAAGTGGTTCCCATATTGCATCATGTAAGGGGTATTCTTTCCACTTGATTAGGTATTGCGGTATCAATCTGTTGCCTTGTTTGGTAATCCATTGATCTAAGATTTCTTCTACTTCGAATTCTTCTATGTCATTGACTAAAACCAGTGTAGGTGGTATGACTTGTCTGTTCAGAAATAGATCGTCATTATTAGGTATGTAATGTTTCAATAGTGATATATGAAACATGGGGTGAATCTTCATTGTTGATGGTAACTCCAGTTTGTAAGCAACAGCTGATATTTTTACGATAATCTTGAATGGTTCGAGAAACTTGTTCTGAAGTTTCTTTGAAGGTTGATTAGATAACTGTTACAATGTGATATGTCTTGAGGACAGTAAGACCATTTCATCTATCTCAAATGATTCTTTATGCCTTTTTTCATTTGTATATCTTGTCTGTTGTACTTGTGCTTTGCAAATTGCATCTTGTACTTTGGTCAGCAGATTGGTCATTTGTATGGTGAAGTCATCAACAGCTTGTACTGTTGATTCGACCTTTTCTAGTAACAGAGTTGCTGGTGTCAGTGGGTGATAGCCATAGTTTAGAAAGAATAGTAATAGTTTCATTGACTTTTGCTGAGCATTATTGAATGCAAATTCAGCAGCAGTTAAGTGTTCATCCTAATCATTCTGTCAATAGTTGACATAAGTTCTAAGCATTTGTTCCAATGTTTGGTTCATGCATTCTGTTTGTCTGTCAGTCTGTGGGTGAAATGCAGTTGAGAGTGCTATTTTTGTTCTAAGTGTTTTGAATAGCGATTGCCAAAAGTTGCTTGTAAACTTTGGATCTCAGTCACAGATAATAATTCATGATAATCTATGTAGGCAAAAAATATTGTTGAAAAATAATTTTGCTACATCTGGTACAGTATCAGTTGTTTTACTTGCAATGAAGTGAGTTTGTTTGCTGAGTCGATCAACAAAGACAGTTATTGCATCTTTTCCAGATATTGTTTTTGGCAGTTGGACAATGAAATCCATACTGATCTATTCCCATTTTTCAGCAGGTATAGATAGTGGTTATAATAGTCCAGCGGGTAATTGTCTAAGTATTTTGTTATGTTGACAAGTATTGCAAGAAGCTATGAAGCTCTTGGTACTTGTAAACATTTTCGGCTAGTAAAAGTTTCTGGTGAGCACTTTGTAAGTTTTATCAAATCTGAAATGGCCTGCTAAGGGTATATTATGATGTTCTTATAAAATCTTAACATGAAGATTTGATGATATGAAGAGTCGATCTTTATAATAGAGGTTGTTGTTTCGAATCTTGAATTTGTTTATTATATCTGGTTTAGTATTGAGTTCTTCTATGATTTTCTACACTTCTTTGTCTAACTGAACTCCTTCCTGAATTTCTTGTATCCAGTTGTCTATGATTTCGATAATAGCTTTAATTTGTTCATCCTCCTGTTATTGTCGGGATAATGCATCTGCTATAATATTAAGCTTTCTAGGTTTGTAAATTATTTCAAAGTGATAGTTGTTGAGGTGGTCCATCTATCGCGCTTGTCGGATGGAGAGGGTCAGCTGTTTGTTTAGGTATTTGAGTGATTCATGATCTGTATAGATTAGGAATTTGTTGCCTATTAGGTAGTGTCTCTAAGCTTGTGTTGCATCAATTATTGCAAGTAATTTCTTTTCATGAACAGAGTAATTTCTTTCTGCAGATGATATTTTTCTTGAACAGTAGGCAATAGGTTAGTCTTCTTGTAAAAGTATAGCTCCAATTGCATAATCTGAGGCATTGGTAGTTACTACAAATTGTAGGTTCTGATCTGGGCTTCTAAGAACAGATATAGTTGTTAACTTTTCTTTCAAAGTTTCAAAGGCTATGTCATGGTTGTCATTCCATTCTTAGATAACATTTGTGCCTGTCACTGTCAGATTATGTAGACATGCTACAATTCCTGTGTAATTCTTGATAAACCTTCAGTAGTATCCTACCAGTTCTAGGAAGGATTGTATTTTCTTGATCATTGTTAGTTTTTCTTATTTCTTGATTGCTTCGATTTTTGTAGGGTCAACTAGAATACCTTGTTCATTGATTCAGTGTCCAAGATATGCAACTTCTTTTTGTAAAAAGTTACACTTGCTGAGTTTAGTATACAACTGATATTTTCTCAGGATCTCTAGTACTTGGCAGAGATGTTGTAAGTGTTCTTCTTTTGTCTTGCTATAGATCAGTATATCATCAATATAGACAACTACAAATTTGTCGAGTAGTGGTCTGAATATATCATTCATCAGTCCTTGGAATGTTGCAGGTGTATTTGTCAGTCCAAAAGGTATGACTTTCCATTCGTAATGTCTGTATCGAGTTCTAAATGCTGTTTTCGGAATATCTTCTTCAGCAATGCAGATCTGGTGGTATCCTGATCGTAAGTCAATCACTGAGAATATAGTTGCTCCTTTGAGTCAGTCAAATAATTTCATAATGTTGGGTAATGCATATCGATTCTTGATAGTTATATTGTTGAGTTGTTGATAGTCAATACATATTCTAATTCCATCCTTTTTTTTGACAAATATAATAAGTGCTCCGAAAGGTAATGTACTAGGTTGAATAGATCCTTGTTCAATTAATTCTTCTAGGGTCTTCTTGAGTTCTTATAACTCTAGTCTGGATAATTGATAAATTTTCTTGAATGGTGGTTCTGTGCCAGGTATTAAGTCAATTCAGTGATCGATACTTTGTTTCGGTGGTAGTTCTTCTAGTAAGTTTATAGGAAATCAGTCTGCGAATTCAGTGATAAGTGGTTGTAAAGATATGTCCAGGCTATTAATGTCTATGTTCATTTCGATGGTAATTTTAGCAATGTCTTTTTCCATAATAATGCAGCAGTAAACTATGTTATCTTTTTTGAGATGTTGGTAGAATTTTTTAGCTAAGTAGAGTTAGATCTTGCCATTTCTTGATTTGGAGACCAATTTGATGTCCTTGTTTCGATGAGTAAACTCCATAGTTCTGCTTGGCCAGTCAATATTAGGATTCTTCTGATCTAGCTAACTTTTTCCGAATACTATACTTGGTCTAGGTATATCTATAATTTCGAAATTCAGTGCATCCTGGTATGATTCGATTGATATTGGAAGATTCTTAGTGGTATGGGTGACTCGTTGAGTTCCTCCATTGGCGACTTCTACAATCATTGCTGCTTCACAGGGTGACTTGATTACTTTGAGTTGATTGGCTAGCTGTTTGCTGATAAAATTGCATGTTGCTTTACTGTCGATCAGTATGTTGACTATTTTATTCTTTATTGTTCCTTTATAGAAGAGAAGTTCTATCTTCTTTCCAAGTAATGATAAGGTTCCATGTTCTACTTTTTCTTCTATTTCTTTCACTTTCATTTCTTTGATAGACTACATGTCTGTTATATCTTCGATTAACCAATCCATTTTCTTCTCCTTG
Organism: Endogone sp. FLAS-F59071; assembly: GCA_003990785.1. Lineage (NCBI taxonomy): Eukaryota > Fungi > Mucoromycota > Endogonomycetes > Endogonales > Endogonaceae > Endogone > Endogone sp. FLAS-F59071. The sequence continues at coordinate 20,400 of RBNK01000038.1, read as the reverse complement.
GTTGGTAATTTTATAGCTTTGCATGCTTGTTTTACTTCTTCTTCCTCCTTTGCTAATTGTTGGATTTGTGGTTTCTTGCTTTCTTTAATATAACTCCAGCATTTCCAGGTGTCATCCACACAGTAGGTTCTGTTTTCATGAGGACAGCATCTATATGGTACTATTCCTTGTACCATTTTCAGGTACCAATGTTCATCTTTGGTGAGTGTAGGTTTCTTTTTGTCTGTTGATCTGAATCCTCCTGCAGCATGTTTGGTTTTTGGAAGTTGTTCTACAACTTTGGCTGTTATTAAGTTATCCATTTTGATGAATATGAATTATACTAGCTTGGCTCCTTTGATAACTTGATATTTGTGGTGAGCTGATAAGTTGTAAACTGCGAGTATAATTTTGCCAATGTAGTCTACATTAATAACTCCTGCTTTAATCGAGATTCCTTCCTTAATTTTGCTGCTTTTATCTAGGATTTATATATAAGTTCCAGTTGGTAGCTTTAGAGCAATTCCTATCTTGATCAGAAAAATCGATCCTGGTGGGATTAGTGTATCTTCATTTGTGTAGATATCATATTCTGCAGAGTTTGCTATTCCTTTAATAGGTATTATAGCATCCAGGTATTTCTTTTTGACTAGGAAGTTGGTTTCGTTATTGGTTTCTTGTATCATGTATAGTCATTTATCTTCTGATAATTCTTCCAGTTCTTCTTCTTCATCTTCTTGCCTTCCTTCTTCAATATTGGCCAGTTCTTGCTAAGTGCCATTGTAGGCTGGGTCATATCTCTTACCATCGATAGTAGATGAGTCATGGACAGTCCAAAGATCTTGTGGGTAGATTTTGTCCCAATATACTCCTTGTTCGTATCTTTTCTTGTCTCCCTAGAACTTTCCTTTGCCAACGTATTAATAGCTTCTCCAGAAAATATCATAAATTTCTCTAGTGTTATTGGCATAAGGGTGTGGGTTCTTGCCATGGTAGGGTCTCTTGTTCATTGGTAGCATCTGTTGGTATCTTGGTTGCAGTTTTATTCTTTGATCCTTCTTTTTGATGGTGAGAAAGTCTTCTATTTTAGTTCCATCTGGTATGAGGTAAGTTGTTGAACAGTTGTACATGTGTTCTGCACAATAGATGTATTGGTCACAGAATGGGTATCTTGTTTACATCATGTTCCAATTGATTAGGGTGATTTGTTTCTGTTCATTCAACTTGCGGTATTCTTAGCCATATTTTTCTTTAATTATATATAGTCGGCTAATATCTCTTGGATCCATTTCTTCTTCAGCAGTCATGCTTTTACTTGTGCCTTTGATTTCTTCTTTCTTTATGATCTTTTCTCTTGAAATAGTATAAGTACTTTTACACTCAGATGCGATATATCTACGTCTTCTACAATTAAAGCAAGTCTTTATTTTCTTCCAGTCATCCTTATTTTCATCCTTCTTGAAATTGTTTCACCATGTCGGGTTATTATTGTAGTTTCCTTGTCCTCCTCTGAATCCTCCTTGGCGGTAAGTATCAGTTATTGGTTTGCTGCTTAGGCCTGAGTTGTGATTTTTGTTTTCTGTTCGTGTTTGTTATGCTGATAGAATTGTATGTGCTGATTTGATGACCATGCTGAAACATTATTGTTCGTGAGTACATGGGCTTTCTCTCTCCTTAATGCGAGTTTTCAGCCACTATGAAAGGGTCTTGAATAAGGTGTTGGCTCATGCACCACAAGTGATGTGATTGTCATCGTCATAAGGCATTCCAATGATGATGAGATCGGCGTCGATTTCTGCAGCAAAAGCTTCAAAGGTTTTGTTTCCTTCGGTGTTGAATCTTGCTGTAGCTAGTCGTTTCTTTGCTTTAGCAATATGTGCACTACTGTGGAACTTGTCAATCAGTAAGGATCTAAGACATTGTTGGACAGAGATGTTTGGATATCCTGGTTAGACTGCATTAGCTAGTTGAGCTGCTACCAAAGTTGTATCTTGCCAGGTTAAAGGTTTTCTAGACAGATTTTGCCACCAGATTGCTGTCGATTTTCTGAGAAATCCAGCAATTTTGTTAACCTGTGCATATGACTTGGCATATACTTGTTCAGGTGATTGATGTTGTTAGTGAGTTTATCATCAGGTACTCAATCATCATTCCAGCTATTGGCATTGTAATTAGCTTCAACGGCTGAGATGAATGCAGCAACTTCTTTTACTTCTTCATCAAAGGGTTGTAGGTTGACTACTTTGGTTGTCTGGCTGAGTTGTGCTACTTGTCCTACAAGTGCAGTTAAGGCTGCTACTTGTGTGGTTAGTATGGCGATTGTGGCATCGGCCATTATATCGGTAAATGTAGTTAGTACAAGTAGTGGTGATGTTAGAAGTTCATTTTCTCCTCTGTTTGTTTGTTGGATGTATTCTCTTACTTTGTGATCAAATATTTCGTCTTCTGAGTCGAGGTCTTCCAATTCTTCAAGTATGTCAGCTTCGAGTGTAATTCTTTAAACAGTTGTATTGGCGTCTTCAATAAATGCAGTGTCAGCATTGTAGTAAACGGTTATATCAGGTTCATGTAAGTCACTTATGTTAGTTGCTTCTCTAAATGTTGATTTGCTCGGTCTGGATATATGTTAGAATATAGATGTTGTAAGATTGATAGATTCCTCGATAGATAGTAGTGTGATAGGTACAGTTAGTCCTAATGGTGTTATTTCAGCAAATCGTATAAGGTCTTCTGCTACTAATTTTTCGAATAATTTATTTGCAATTCTGTAGTAAACGGTGCCTCAGTTTGTTGAGTAATCAAATTGTAAGTTGGTAATCCACTCTTTGATAACTTGACAATTATTATATCCTTGTATAGTAGTTATAAGATTGGTGAATTGGTGTTCAGCTCGTATGATGGAAACAATATCATGATCTCCTTTGATGTTTTCATAGAGGAAATCTTGAAATGCTTTGAAGTAGGCTTCAGTTGTAAGAGGGTTTTCGAATTCTTCTAAAAGTTCGTTGTAGAGTTCAAGGTATGTTTTACCTTATAAATGAGCTACTGTTGTCAAATCAGTACTTTGTAGCAGTTGCTGATATTGTGTCCACTTGAAGAATTCCGTGATGTATGTAGCCTCTCTGGCTGTTAGAAGTAAGATATATGTAGTGTTTTTAGTAGTACTCCGAGTACATCGGTCATATCTAAAAGGAGTTGGTAATTCTAGGCCTTTTGGAAAAATATTAATAGTATGTTTCTGATTATTATAATGGTTTTTCATTATCGCTGCTACCAAGTTATAAGAGGGTTTCTTGTAAACCACCTGTAAGGAAGCATCTGATAATACTAATCTGTGTTAGACTTAGGAATCTCTGAGTATATCGCAAGGTTTCTAAGGTATTGAAAGTACTTTGTTTCTTTTTATAAAAATATTAATTAGGATTTTCAGACTTATAGTCTTTTTGGTGCTCTTGATGCATGTAGAAGGGGTGAGATCTTTAGCTCTCAAAGGGATCTTGAGTGTGCACTGCTATTGAACTGAAGTTTATTGAATAAAGATTTGAGGGATATTTATATAAATTCTTGAGGTGCTATATGGGTAGCTGCCTAGGTTACTAATTTAGAAGTTAAATAGTGTATTAATAAAATCTATATTGTAGATGTCAGCAGTGCTTACAATGTCAGTAGTGCTTACAATATCAGCAGTGTCTATGATGTCGACGGTACCTACGATGTTGGCAGTGCCTACGATGTTGGCAGTGCCTACGTCTTCTTCTGTATCTGATCCTAATAAGGAAGTATTGATTTCTTCTTCCAGACAGTTGTTATCTATTGGGTAATTTTCTAGGAGATGGAGTAATAGAGTTTCTTCTTCTTCATTTCGTAAGTGTTTCCATTGGTATGGGCTTAAGTTACAAAGATGTTTCAATATAGAAGGCTAGTATTGGAATACTTTAAAGATCCTTCTAGATATGCACCTTTCCTAGCGGTTTAATTCCAGAATTCTGGCAGATTCTTGTTCTGTTGTTTCTTGATGATTTTCTTATCTTAACTGTAAGGCATATCCCATTTGATAGTAACTTCTGAATTATCCAGCAGTATTGTGAAATTGGTAGATGTTGATATTTTTTTTTGCAAGTTCTACCATTTCAATAGTGTCTTCCTGAGTCACTCTTGCATATAGTAGTACTGGTTTATTATATCGGTTGATAATTGCATTCTCCACTATATTCTTGATCTATCCATAGTTTGGTCTCAGTGGGGTTGATCATCTGGTAATATTTCTTTACTGCAGTTGAGTCAGATAAGGCTCTTGAGTCCTCTAGTTTTGGTGGCTGATGGCAGGCATGGTTATTTGTTATATTTCTGCAAGTGTAAAGGGGGTTTCTCGTAAACCGCCTGTGAGGAAGTGTCTGATGATACTAATCTGCGTTGGACTTAGGAATCTCCGAGTACGTCACAAGGTTTCTAAGGTATCGAAAGTACTTTGTTTCTTTATAAGATTGTTAATTGTAAATTTCAGACTTATAGTCTTTTAGCGCTCTTGATATATGTAGAAGGGGGTGAGATCTTTAGCTCTCAAAGGGATCTTGAGTGTGCACTGCTATTGAACTGAAGTTTATTGAATAAAGAATTAAGGGATATTTATACAAAATTCTCGAGGTGCTATACGGGTAGCTGCCCAGGTTACTACTCGGAGAACTATTGGCTATTCAAAATATAAACTAATTATGAATTTATATGATATAACGAGTTATATAAGTTATAGATTTAAGACGGTTAAAGATTTAAGATGGTTGAGAGATTTAAGACGGTTAAAAGGTTTCACAAATCAAGGAACTGTTCCAATTGGTCGAAATCTCTTTGTATTATACGGATTTCTTCCTTAAGTTCCTCAAAGGCCATTTGGGATAGTTGGTGAAATGTGGATGGTCCAATTTTGGTAAGTCTTTTTAAGGTAGCTGGTCGGAACTAGAAGAGTCCATAAATCTGGAGGGCAATCCTTTAGGATTGGAGTGGGATTCCTTGATGTAGTGCTCGTTTGCATGCTTCTGCATGTCGTCAGTCCCATACGTGTTCGAGATCTTCTTCCTAGATCCTGGCGATCTTATAGTAGGCCTGAAATTCGTCTTGTGTTTGTCGTTTCTGAGCAATGTCGATATTTTTCATTATTATTTGAGTCCTTCGTAGGGCAGATCCTTCCTCAGGTAGTAGTTCGGATGGAGGGTCTTCTAAGGCTCGGTATGCTTCAATGACTCGGCTACGGAGGTATTCGTCATTGTTGAATTGTGGCATGGTTGTTTGTTATGTTTCTGCAAGTGTTTGTTACTGCTTTTATATCTATCACTCTTACAACTCTTCCCTCTTTGAGAAAATAGCATCCATGCTATTTCTGTAAGGACTTGTGATATTTTTCCAGTGCTTCATCTGCGTTTGTCAGATTGCTAAGCGGTTCCCATATAGCATTGTGTAAGGGGTATCCTTTCTACTTGATTAGGTATTGCGGTGTTGATCTGTTACTTTGTTTGGTGATCCATTGATCTAAGATTTCTTCTACTTCGAATTCTTCTGTGTCATTGACCAAAATTGGTGTGGGTGGTATAACTTGTCTGTCTGGAAACAGATCGTCATTATTTGGTGTGTAACGTTTCAGTAGTGATATGTGAAACACGGGGTGAATCTTCATTGTTGATGGTAACTCCAGTTTGTAAGCAACAGCTGATATTTTTGCAATAATCCTGAATGGTTCGAGAAACTTGTTCTGAAGTTTCTTTGAAGGTTGATTAGATAATTGTCACAGTGTGATATGTCTTGAGGACAGTAAGACCATTTCATCTATCTCAAATGATTCTTCATGCCTTTTTTTGTTTGCATATCTGGTCTGTTATACTTGTGCTTCGCGAATTGCATCTTGTACTTTGGTCAGCAGGTTGGTCATTCGTGTGGTGAAGTCCTCAACGGCTTGTACTGTTGATTCGACTTTTTCCATTAACAGAGTTGCTGATGTCAGTGGGTGGTAACCATAATTCAGGAAGAATGGCAATAGTTTCGTTGACTTTTGCTGAGCATTATTGCATGTAAATTCGGTGGCAGTTAAGTGTTCATCCCAATCATTCTGTCGATAGTTGATGTAAGTTCTAAGCATTTGTTCCAATGTCTGGTTCATGCGTTCTGTTTGTCCATCGGTCTGTGGGTGAAATGCAGTTGAGAGTGCTATTTTTGTTCCAAGTGTTTTGAATAGCGATTGCCAAAAGTTGCTTGTAAACTTTGGATCTCGGTCGCAGATAATAATTCGTGGTAATCCATGTAAACGAAAAATATTGTCGAAAAATATTTTTGCTACGTCTGGTGCAGTATCAGTTGTTCTACTTGCAATGAAGTGAGTTTGTTTGCTGAGTCGATCGAATAATTCCATGATGTTGGGTAATGCATATCGGTTCTTGATAGTTATATTGTTGAGTTGTTAATAGTCAATGCACATTCTGATTCCATCCTTCTTCTTGACAAATATAATAGGTGCTCCGAAAGGTGATGTACTAGGTTGAATAGATCCTCGTTCAATTAATTCTTCTAAAGTTTTCTTGAGTTCTTGTAACTCTGGTCCGGATAATTGATAAATTTTCTTGAATGGTGGTTCTGCGCCAGGTATTAAGTTAATTCAGTGATCGATACTTCATTTCGGTGGTAGTCCTTCTGGTAAGTTTATAGGAAATCGGTCTGCGAATTCAGTGATAAGTGGTTTTAAAGATATATCCAGGCTATTAATATCTATGTCCGTTTCGGTGGTAATTTTAGCAATGTCTTTTTCCGTAATAATGCAACAGTAAACTATGTCATCTTTTTCGAAGTGTTGGTAGAATTTTTTAGCTGAGTAGAGTCAGATCTTGCCGTTTCTTGATCTGGAGACTAATTTGATATCCTTGTTTCGATGAGTAAACTCCATAGTTCCGCTTGGCCAGTCGATGTTAGGGTTCTTCTGATCTAGCCAACTCTTTCCAAATACTACACTCGGTCCGGGCATGCCTATGATTTCGAAATTCAGTGCATCCTGGTATGATTCGATTGATATTAGAAGGTTCTTAGCAGTATAGGTGACTCGTTGGGTTCCTCCATCGGCGACTTCTACAATCATTGCTACTTCGCAAGGTGACTTGATTACTTTGAGTTGATCGGCTAGCTGTTTGCTAATAAAATTGCATGTTGCTCCACTGTCGATCAGTATGTTGACTGTTTCATTCTTCATTATTCCTTTGTAGAAGAGAAGTTCTATCTTCTTCCCGAGTGATGATAGGGTTCCGTGTTCTACTTTTTCTTCTTTTTCTTCCACTTTCATTTCTTCGATAGACCACATGTCTGTTGTATCTTCGATTGACCAATCTGTTTTCTTCTCCTTGGTTAGTAATTTTATAGCTTTGCGAGCTTGTTTGGCTTCTTCTTCTTCCTTTGCTAACTGTTGGATTTGTGGTTTCTTGCTTTCTTCTATGCAACTCCAGCATTTCCAGGCGTCGTCTGCACAGTAGGTTCTATTTCCATGAGGACAGCATCCATATGGTACTATTCCTTGTACCATCTTCAGGTACCATCGTTCGTCTTTGGTGAGTGTAGGTTTCTTTTTGTCTGTTGATCCGAATCCTCCTGCAGCTCGTTCGGTTTTCGGGAGCTGTTCTACGACTTTGGCTGTTACTGAGTTGTCCAGTTTAATGAATACAAACTGTGCCAGTTTAGCTCCTTTGGTGACTCAGTATTTGCGGCGTGCTGATAAGTTGTGAACTGCAAGTATAATTTCACCAGTATAGTCCGCATCAATGACTCCTGCCTTAATTGAGATTCCTTCCTTGATTTTGCTGCTTTTGTCTAGAATTTGTGTATAAGTTCCAGTTGGTGGCTTCAGGGCAATTCCTGTCTTGATTAGAAAAATCGATCCTGGTGGAATCAATGCATCTTCGTTTGCATGGATATCATATCCTGCGGAGTTTGCTGTTCCTTTGGTAGGTATTATAGCATCCGGGTGCTTCTTTTCGACTAGGAAGTTGGTTTCGTTGTTGATTTCTTGTATCATGTATAGTCGTTCATCGTCTGATGATTCTTCCTGTTCTTGTTCTTCATCTTCTTGCCTTCCTTCTTCAATGTCGGCTAGTTCTTGCCAAGTGCCGTTGTAGGCTGGATCGCATCCCTTGCCATCGATAGTAGATAAGTCATAGACAGTCTAAAGATCTTGTGGGTAGATTTCGTCCCAATATACTCCTTGTTCGTATCTCTTTTTATCCCCCCAGAACTTTCCTTTACCAACATATTGATAGCTTCTCCAGAAAATGTCGTAGATTTCTCCGGTGTTGTTAGCATATGGGTGTAGATTTTTGCCATGGTAGAGTCCATTGTTCATTGGTGGCATCTGTTGGCGTCTTGGTTGCAGTTTTATTCTTCAATCCTTCTTTTTGATGGTGAGGAAGTCTTCTACTTTAGATTCATCCAGTATGAGGTGAGTTATTGAACAGTTGCACATGTGTTCTGCGCAATAGATACGTTGGTCACAAAATGGGCATCTTGTTTGCACCATGTTCCAATTGATAAGGGTGATTTGTTCTTGCTCATTCAACTTGCGGTATCCTCGGCCATATTTTTCTTCAATTACGTACAGTCGGCTGATATCTCTTGGATCCATTTCTTCTTCGGTAGTCATGCTTTTGCTTGTGCCTTTGGTTTCTTCTTTCTTTGTGATTTTTTCTCCCGAAATAGTATGAGTACTTCTACAATCAGGTGCGATATGTCCACGTTTTCCACAATTGAAGCAAGTCTTCGTTTTCTTCTAGTTATCCTTGTTTTCTTCTTTCTTGAAATTGTTTCGCCATGTCGGATTATTGTTGTAATTTCCTTGTCCTCCTCTGAATCCTCCTCGTGGGTTGAATCCTTCTCGTCGGTAAGTACCAGTTGTTGGTTTGCTGCTTGAGCCAGAGTTTTGATTCCTGTTTTCTATCCATGTTTGTTGTGCTGATAGGATTGTACGTGCTGATTTGATGACCATGCCGAAGCACCATTGTTCGTGAGCACATGGGCTCTCTCTCTCCTTAATGCGAGTTTCAAGCCACTGTAGAAGGGTCTTGAATAAGGTGTCAGCTTGTGCACCACAAGTGATGTGATTGTCATCGTCGTAAGGTATCCCAATGATGATGAGGTCAGCGTCGATTTCTGTGGTGAAAGCTTCAAAGGTTTTGTTTCCTTCAGTGTTGAATCTTGCTGTGGCTAAATGTTTCTTTGCTTCGGCGATATGTGCGCTACTGCGGAATTTGTCGATCAGTAAGGATCTAAGACCTTGTTGGATAGGGATGTTTGGATATCCTGGTTGGGCTGCATTAGCTATTTGAGCAGCTACTACGGTTGTATCTTGCCAGGTCAAAGGTTTTCTAGGCAGATTTTGCCACTAGATTGCTGCCGATTTTCTGAGAAATCCAGCAATTTTGTTGACCTGTGCATAAGACTTGGCATATACTTGTTCAGGTATATGATTGACGTTGTTGGTGAGTCTATCATCTGGTACTCGATCATCGTTCCAGCTGTTGGTATTGTAATTGGCTTCAACAGCTGATATGAATGCTGTGATTTCTTTGGCTTCTCCATCAAAGGGTTGTAGGTTGACTGCTTTGGTTGTCTGATTGAGTTGTACTACTTGTCCTACAAGTGCAGTTAAGGCTGCTACTTGTGCGGTTAGTGTGGCGATTGTGGCATCGGCCATTATATCGGTAAATGTAGTTGGTGCGAGTAGTGGTGATGTTGGAAGTTCGTTTTCTTCTCTGTTCGTTTGTTGGAAGTATTCTCTGACTTCATGATCAAGTATTTCGTCTTCTGAATCGAGATCTTCTGATTCTTCAAGTATGTCAGCTTCGAGTGTAATTCTTCAAACGGTTGTATCGGCGTCTTCAATAAATGCAGTGTCGGCGTCGTAATAGATGGTTGTCTCAGGTTCGTGTAAGTTACTTATATTGGTTGCTTCTCTGAATGTTGGTTTGCTCGGTCCAGGTGTATGTCGGAATATAGATGTTGTGAGATTGATAGGATTGATAGGATCCTCGATGGATAGTGGTGTAATAGGTACAGTTGATCCTAATAGTGTTGTTTCGGCAAATCGTGTGAGATCTTCTGCTACTAATTTTTCAAATAATCTGTTCGCAATTCTGTAGTAAACGGTGCCTCGGTGTGTTGAGTAATCAAATTGCGAGTTGGTAATCCAGTTTTTGATTACTTGACGATTATTATATTCTTGTACGGTAGATGTAAGGTTGGTGAAGTGGTGTTCAGCTCGTGTGATGGAAACGATGTCACGATCTCCTTTGATATTTTCATAGAGGAAATCTTGAAATGCTTCGAAATAGGCTTCAGTTGTAAGAGGGTTTTCGAATTCTTCTAAAAGTTCGTTGTAGAGTTCAAGGTATGTTTTGCCTTGTAAACGAGCTACTGTTGTTGAATCAGTGCTTTGTAGCAGTTGCTGATATTGTGTCCACTTGAAGGGTTCCGTAATGTATGTAGCCTCTCTAGCTGTTGGAAGTAAGATGTGTGTGGTGTTTTTAGTAGTACTCCGAGTACGTCAGTCATGTCTAAAAGGAATTGGTGATTCTAGGCCTTTGTAAAAATTATTAGTAGTATGTTTCTGATTATTATAATGGTTTTTCGTTACCGCTGCTACCAAGTTGTAAAGGGGGTTTCTCGTAAACCGCCTGTGAGGAAGCGTCTGATGATACTAATCCGCGTTAGACTTAGGAATCTCCGAGTATGTCGCAAGGTTTCTAAGGTATCAAAAGTACTTTGTTTCTTTATAAGATTGTTAATTGTAAATTTCAGACTTATAGTCTTTTAGCGCTCTTGATGTATGTAGAAGGGGGTGAGATCTTTAGCTCTCAAAGGGATCTTGAGTGTGCACTGCTATTGAACTGAAGTTTATTGAATAAAGAATTGAGGGATATTTATACAAAATTCTCGAGGTGCTATATGGGTAGCTGCCCAGGTTACTACTCAGAGAACTATTGGCTATTCAAAATATAAACTAATTATGAATTTATATGATATAACGAGTTATATAAGTTATAGATTTAAGACGGTTAAAGATTTAAGACGGTTGAGAGATTTAAGACGGTTAAAAGGTTTCACAAATCAAGGAACTGTTCCAATTGGTCGAAATCTCTTTGTATTATATGGATTTCTTCCTTAAGTTCCTCAAAGGCCATTTGGGATAGTTGGTGAAATGCGGATGGTCCAATTTTGGTAAGTCTTTTTAAGGCGGCTGGTCGGAACTGGAAGAGTCCGTAAATCTGGAGGGCAATCCTTTAGGATTGGAGTGGGATTCCTTGATGTAGTGCTCGTTTGCATGCTTCTGCATGTCGTCGGTCCCATACGTGTTCGAGATCTTCTTCCCAGATCCTGGCGATCTTATAGTAGGCCTGAAATTCGTCTTGTGTTTGTCGTTTCTGAGCAATGTCAATATTTTTCATTATTATTTGAGTCCTTCGTAGGGCAGATCCTTCCTCAGGTAGTAGTTTGGATGGAGGGTCTTCTAAGGCTCGGTATGCTTCAATGACTTGGCTACGGAGGTATTCGTCATTGTTGAATCGCGGCATGGTTGTTTGTTATGTTTCTGCAAGTGTTTGTTGCTGCTTTTATATCTATCACTCTTACAGCAAGTATTTGTTGTTACCTTTTTATATATATCACTCTTACATCCTGCTTGACATATCTCAATAAATATGTAAAAAAAAGTATTCAACTGTACATTATAAATGGCATCTATAAAGTACATTTACTGCAAATAACTATATGTAAAATACTACTTGAGTGATAAGAATGATATGATAAGGGAAATAAAAGTTTTTGAAAAAAAAGGTTAGTTATGTAGGCTCATTTTTGTGATCAACATTTCAAGTCTGGGTCACACAAGTGGCTTGGTTAATGCATCAGCAATCATTTCATCTGTTGCTATATAAACAATATCTATCACCTTTAATTCAACTTTCTCTTAAATAAAGTAGTGCTGAATGTCAATATACTTTAATTGAGCATAATTAATTGGGTTTTTGGCGAGGGCAATTGCTGATTGGTTGTCTTCAAATAAGGTTGTTACACAATTCTATAAATATCCTAGCTTATCCAATAGGGTGTGTAGCCAAATGGCTTCTCTCGTCGCATGTGCTAATACCATATATTCTGCTTCAGTTGATGATAGAGCAATAGTTAGTTAGCACTTGCTTGACCAGCTGATGGCTCCCCCTGATAGGTTGAAAATATAGCCTGTGGTTGATCATCATATATTAATGTCTCCTCTCCAGTTAGTATTACTGAAACTGATCAGCCTTAGATCTTGATTGCATCTAAAGCACAGCTTATAATTAACTGTTCCTTTAATATATCTTAATAATCGTTTAAGGGCATAGTGATGTTCTTGAATTGGATTGGCTGAAAATTGACTGATGATGCTAACAGCAGCAGCTAGATTAGGTCTCATCCCAATCATCAGGTACATTATGCTACTGATTATTTGTCTAAATAGATTTTAGTCTGCGAATTTTCCCCCTTCAGCTTTGAGTTGAATAGATAGATCAAGAGGTATACTGATTGGCTTGGCATCCATTATGTTAAACCTTATAATGATTTGATTAGCAAAGTGACTTTAATCAATTGTGATTGTGTTTTTCAATTGCATATGACTCGAATATCTAGAAAATGTTTAATTTCACCACAGTTCATCATATCAAATGTATTGCTAAGCTCTACCTTGAATTTGTTCATCGTTTCTATAGAATTAGCCAGAATTAATAGATCATTGACATATATGGTAATAATTATCAGTGATTGATCATCTTGTCTTCTTTTTAGATAAATGCTGTGATCTAATTGTAGTCTTGTAAAATTTAATTAGCTGAGGTAGTTGTCAATCTTCTGATTCTACATATGAGGTGATTGTTTTAGTCTATATAATGATCGATTGAGCTTATATACAGCTCTTGGTGATAGCTCCGATTAGTCAATTCCTTCAGGTACTATCATGTAGATCTCCTCATCAAGATCGCTGTTCAGGAATGCAGTTTTTACATTCATTTGGTGAATTTCTAAGTTTAGGGCTATACCAATCAATAAAAGTACCCTGATTGATATGAATTTTACCATGGGAGTAAATGTTTTATCATAATCAATTCCTTGCTGTTGTGAATATCCCTTGGCAACTAATCTTGCCTTGTACCTGGCAACTGATCCATCAGTGTTGAGCTTCTTTTTAAATACCCATCTACATCCAATCAGCTTGCATCCCACAGGTATCTCAGCTTACATCTCACAGGTACCTTAGGTACAATCGTCCACATATCATTATTCTTAAGTAATTTAAGCTCTTGATTGATCACTTTCTGTCAAAGCCTTGCATCAGGCAGGGAAATTGCTTCCTTGTAGGTCATTGGGTCATTGGTCGATTCAATTAAATTAGCTTCTATCATGTGATCTTGCCAAATTTATAGAGCTTCAGTATCTATCAATTGTTCAATTGGCTCTCAGATGTTGTTATCATCATCATTATAGCCTAGTCATTTTACTAGATATTGTCTTTTTTCATCAATCTTGCATTCTTTAATGATCACTTCAATGACATATTCTTGATCTTCTGGGTTGACAATTGTTAGGGATTTTAATATAATAGATTCATCAAATGTAATATCATAGCTGATCTCTATCTTCCTATTAGTTGGATCTTAGAGCCTATATGTCTTTTTTTCGTCATGATAGCCAATCATTTTAAGCTTTTTGGATCGGAGCGCCAGTTTTGACCTTTTTTCTTTGCGAATATGCATATATGTGTCAGCCTATATAATACATAAGTTACTGATATCAGGCTTATAACCATGCCATAATTCAAATGGTGAAGCACTCTCCTTATTGGCTTGCATTGGCAATCGGTTATGTAAATATGTAGCACTTATGGCAAGTTCAGCCCAAAGTTTGTTAGATATGTCAGCAGTGATTTTAATAGCCTAGATTGACTCCATCAATATCTGGTTATATCATTTGGCGACACCATTTTGTTGTGACGTGTCCGGCATCATCATTTCATGATGAATTTCATTTTTGATTAAAAATTCACACATCTTGGTGTTTATATACTCTCCCCCTCCATCAGACCAAAGAATCTTCAGTTTTTGACCCGATTGTATTTCAGTGAACACCTTAAATACCTAGAATCGATCGAATGTATTACTTTTGTTATTAATAAAATATGTTGTGATGTAGCGAGTGGCATCATTGATAAATGTTAATATATATTTCACTCCATTGACTAATGGCATGGGTGTAAGAGTGATATATATAAAAAGCAGTAACAAACACTTGCAGAAACATAACAAACAACTATGCCTGCCATTAGCCACCAAAACCAGAGGACTCAAGAGCCTTATCCGACTTAACCGCAGCAAAGAAATACTGCCAGATGATCGACCCTACTTAGACCAAACTATGAACAGATCAAGGACATAGTAGAGAACGCAATCATCAACCGACATAATGAACCAGTACTACTACATGCAAGAGTGACCCAGGAGGACACTATTTAAATGGTAGAACTTGCAAAGAAAAATATCAACATCTACCAATTTCACAATACTGCTGGACAATTCAGAAGTTACTATCAAATGGGATATGCTTTACAGTTAAGACAGGAAAATTATCAAGAAGCAACAGAATAAGAATCCGCCAGAATTCTGGGATTAACCCACTGGGAAAGGCATATAGCTAGAAGGACCTTCAAGGTATTCCAATATTGGCCTTCCGCATTGAAACATCTTGGTAACTTAAGCCCACACCAATTGGGACACTTATGAAATGAAGAAGAAGAAACTCTATTACTACATCTCTTGGAAAATTACCCAATGGATAACAACCACCTGGAAGAAGAAACCAATACTTCCTTATCAGGATCAGATACAGAAGAAGACATAGGCACCGCCAATATCATAGGCACTGCAGACATCATAGGCACTGCCGACATCATAGGTACCACCAACATTATAGGCACCGCTGACATCATAGGCACTGCCAACATCTACAATATAGATTTTATTAACACATTATTTGACTTCTAAATTAGTAACCAATATTCCAAGTAGTAACCTGGGCAGCTATCCATATAGCACCTCGAGAATTTTGTATAAATATCCCTCAATTCTTTATTCAATAAACTTCAGTTCAATAGCAGTGCATACTCAAGATCCCTTTGAGAAGCTAAAGATCTCACCCCCTTCTACACACATCAAAAGTGTTAAAGACTATAAGTCTGAAATCCTAATTAACATTCATATAAAAGAAACAAAGTACTTTCAATACTTTAAAAACCTTGCGACATACTCGGAGATTCCTAAGTCCAACGCGGATTAGTATTATCAGATGCTTCCTCGCAGGCAGTTTAGAAGAAACCCCCTTACAACTTAGTAGCAGCAATAACGAAAAACCATTCTAATAATCAGAAACATACTACTAATATTTTTACAAAGACCTAGAATTACCAATTTACTTTTAGACATGACCAACGTACTCGGAGTACTACTAAAAACATCATACACATCTCACTTCCATCAGCCAGAGAGGCTACATACATCATAGAACCCTTCAAGTGGACACAATATTAGCAACTGCTATGAAGCACTGATTCAACAATAGTAGCTCGTTTACGAGGTGAAACATACCTTGAACTCTACAATGAACTTTTAGAAGAATTCGAAAACCCTCTTACAACTGAAGCCTACTTCGAAGCATTTCAAGATTTCCTCTATGAAAACATCAAAGGAGATCGTGACATTGTTTCCATTACATGAGCTGAATACTAATTCACCAATCTTACAACTACCGTACAAGGATATAATAATCAACAAGTTATCAAAGAGTGGATTACCAACTCGCAATTTGATTACTCAATATACCAAGGCACCATCTACTATAGAATTGCAAACAGATTATTTGAGAAATTAGTAGCGGAAGATCTCATACAATTTGCCAAAATAACACCATTAGGATTAACTGTACCTATCACACTACGATCTATTGAGGAACCTATCAATCTCACAACATCTATATTCCAATATACATCCAGACTGAGCAAACTAACATTTAGAGAAGCAACTAACATAAGTGACTTACACGAACCTGATACAACCGTCTATCATGACGCTGACACTGCATTTATTGAAGACGCCGATACAACTGTTCAAAGAATTACACTCGAAGCTGACATACTTGAAGAATTGGAAGATCTTGACTCAGAAGACGAAATATTTGATCATGAAGTCAGAGAATACATCCAACAAATAGACAGAGGAGAAAACGAACTTCCAACATCACTATTACTTGCATCAACTATATTTACCGATATAATAGCTGACGCCGCAATTGCCGCACTGACTGCACAAGTAGCAGCCTTAACTGCACTTGTAGGACAAGTAGCACAACTCAGTCAGACAACCAAAGCAATCAACCTACAACCCTTTGATAGAGAAGCAAAAGAAGTTGCTATATTCATATCAGCCGTAGAGGCCAATTACAACACCAACAGCTAGAATGATGATCGAGTACCAGATGATAGACTCACTAACAATGTCATTCATACACCTGAACAAGTATATACCAAGTCATATGTACAGGTCAACAAAATTACTAGATTTCTCAGAAAATCGGCAGCAATCTAGTGGCAAAATCTGCCTAGAAAACCTTTGACCTGGCAAGATACAACTTTGGTAGCAGCTTAACTAGCTAATGCAGCCCAACTAGGATATCCAAACATCCCCACCCAACAAGGTCTTAGATCCTTACTGATTGACAAGTTCCGCAGTAGTGCACATATTGCTGAAGCAAAGAAACGACTAGTCACAGCAAGATTCAACACCAAAGGAAGCAAAACCTTTGAAGCTTTTGCTGCAGAAATCGATGCTGATCTCATTATCATTAGGATGCCTTATGACGATGACAATCACATCACTTGTGGTGCACGAGCTAACATCTTATTCAAGACCCTTCCACAGTGGCTGGAAACCCACATTAAGGAGAGAGGAAGCCCATGTGCTCACAAACAATGGTGTTTCGGCATGGTTATCAAATCAGCATGTACAATTCTATCAGTACAACAAATACGAATAGAAAACAAGAATCACAACTCGGGCTCAAGCAGCAAACCAACAACTGATACTTACTGTTGAGGAGGATTTAACCCCCAAGGAGAATTCAGAGGAGGATGAGGAAACTACAATAATAACTCGACATGGCGAAATAATTTCAAGAAGGATAAAAACAAGGATGACTGGAAGAAAACAAAGACATACTTCAACTGTGGAAGATGAGGACATATCGCACTTGAGTGTAGAAGTACTCACACTATTTTAGGAGAAAAGATTACAAAGAAAGAAGAAATTAAGGGTGTAAGCAAAAGCATGACTGCTGAAGATGAAACAGATCCTAGAGATATCAGCCAACTGTACATAATTGAAGAAAAATATGGCCAAGGATACTGCAAGTTGAACGAACAGGAACAAATCACCCTCATCAATTAGAACATGGTGCAAACAAGATGCCTATTTTGTGACCAACACATCTATTGTGCAAAACACATGTGCAACTGTTCAACAACTTACCTCATACTGGATGAAACCAGAGTAGAAGACTTCCTCATTACCAAAAAGAAGGATCGAAGAATAAAACCACAACCAAGATGCCGACAAATACCACCAATGAACAATGGACCCTACCATGGCAAGAACCCATACCCATATGCCAACAATACTGGAGAAATCTATGATATTTTCTGGAAAAGCTATCAATACGTTGGTAAAGGAAAATTCTGGGGAGACAAGAAAAGATACAAACAAGGAGTATATTGGGATGAAATCTACTCACAAGATCTTTGGACTGTCTATGACTTATCTACTATCGATGGTAAGGGATATGACTCAGCCTATAATGGCACTTGGCAAGAACTGGCCGATATTGAAGAAGGAAGGCAAGAAGATGAAGAAAAAGAACAGGAAGAATCATCAGAAGATGAATGACTATATATAATATAAGAAACCAATAATGAAACCAACTTCTTAGTCAAAAAGAAGTACCCGGATGCTATAGTACCTACCAAGAGAACAGCAAACTCTACAGGATATGATATTCATGTAAATGAAGATGCTCTAATCCCACCAGGATTGATTTTCCTGATCAAGACAAGAATCACTCTAAAGCTACTAACTGGAACTTATATACAAATCCTGGATAAAAGCAGCAAAATCAAGGAAGGAATCTCGATCAAAGTAGGAGTTATTGATGTAGACTACACTGGCGAAATTATACTTGCAGTTCACAACTTATCAGCTTGCCGCAAATACCGAGTCACCAAAGGAGCCAAGCTAGCACAATTTATATTCATCAAATTAGATAACTCGGTAACAGCCAAAGTCATAGAACAACTTCCAAAAACCAAACGTGCTGTAGGAGGATTTGGTTCGACAGACAAAAAGAAACCTACACTCACCAAAGATAAACATTGGTACCTGAAGATAGTACAAGGAATAGTATCATATGGATGCTGTCCTCATGGAAACAGAACCTACTGTATAGATGATGCCTGGAAATGCTGGAGTTATATTGAAGAAAGCAAGAAACCATAAATCCAACAACTAGCAAAGGAGGAAGAAGAAGTAAAACAAGTATGCAAAGCTATAAAATTACCAACCAAGGAGAAGAAAATAGATTGGTCAATCAAAGATACAACAGACATATGGTCTATCGAAGAAACAAAAGTGGAAGGAATAAAAGAAAAAGTAGAACACAAAACCTTATCATCACTCAGAAAGAAGACAGAACTTCTCTTCTATAAAGGAACAATAAAGAATAAAACAGTCAATGTATTGATCGACAGTAGAGCAACATGCAATTTTATCAGCAAACAGCTAGCCGATCAACTCAAAGTAATCAAGTCACTCTGCGAAGCAGCAATGATTGTAGAAGTTGCCGATGGAGGAACCCAATGAGTCACCCATACTGCCAAGAACCTTCCAATATCAATTGAATCATACCAGGATATATTGAATTTCGAAATCATAGGTATGCCCGGACCAAGTATAGTATTTGGAAAAAGTTAGCTAGATTAGAAGAATCCTAACATTAACTGGCTAAGCGGAACCATAGAGTTTACTCATCAAAACAAGGATATCAAATTGGTCTCCAAATCAAGAAACGGTAAGATCTGACTCTACTCAGCTAAAAAATTCTACCAACATCTCGAAAAAGACAACATAGTTTACTGCTGCATTGTAAGAGTGATATTATTACCGTACCGCAGCACTACTTAGAACATTCTAGTTATTTGAATCTAAAAGAAGAAATCAATACTTCCTTATCAGGATTAGAAATAGGTACTGCCAAAATTATCAACACTGTGGATACCATCCACACTGCCGAAATTATCAACACTGTGGATACCATCCACACTGCCGAAATTATCAACACTGTGGATACCATCCACACTGCCGAAATTATCAACACTGTAGATACCATCCACACCGCCGACATCATCGGCATCACCAACAATGTCAATACTATTAAAGATTTATAGTTAGTTTATATTATTAATCTTAGCCTTTCAATTTTTGTATAAATATCCCTCAATTCTTTATTCAATAAACTTCAGTCTTCAAGTCAATCAATTCTTTAATCCTCAAGACCCCTTAAAACAAATCCTTACACATTAACCTTATACAACTCTCTACAAGAAGCCGAAACCTTAAGAGGTTTATGCATACTGCAGATAGTTGCGGACTCATTAAATTGAAGTTCTGCACTATTCTTACAATCCCTTTTTAAATGAGTTCAATAGCAGTGCACACTCAAGATCCCTTTGAGAGCTAAAGATCTCACCCCCTTCTATACATCAAGAGCACTAAAAGACTATAAGTCTGAAATTCACAATTAATAATCTATAAAGAAACAAAGTACTTTCGATACCTTAGAAACCTTGTGACATACTCAGAGATTCCTAAGTCCAATGCAGATTAGTATCATCAGACGCTTCCTCACAGGCGGTTTAGGAGAAACCCCCTTATAACTTGGTAGCAGCGGTAACGAAAAACCGTCCTTCAACTGCCTAGAAAACCTTTGATCTGGCAAGATACAACTTTGGTAGCAGCAACAACATTCAATATAACAAACATTCAGCATCATTACAATTACAACATAATTGACATTTGAGGAACATATACTACGAACATTTTATTCAGGCCTAAATTCTGTTGGAAGACTTGCGATATACTCGAAGTAATGCCAAACATCTATACAAATCAGCAAGAAGACTACAATATCGAAGAGGAATGGAGACGTAGATTACTGAATCAGTATTGATAGAAATACTCTGGAGCACCAAGCACCAGCCGACATAATAATAATAGC